>VZTB01002656.1:167023-193870 GCA_013397245.1 Thryothorus ludovicianus | reverse complement strand
CGGTGAAGGCCCGGGGCGATGAGGGGCGAGCGGGCCGCCCCCTGTGCAGGCGGGGCCGGGGCTGCCCTGCAGTGACCGGGCGTGCCCCGCTCCTGTCCCGCTGCGGGAGCGGCCAAGGCGCAGCCCGGGAAGGCTCCGGCTGCCGGCGGGGCTCGGTGCGGGCTCCCGGTGTGCGCTCCCGGTGTGCCCGGGGGTCTGTCTGGGCTTTGAGACCCCGCCCGGGACTCCGCTGTGCTCGGGACCCCTCCCGCACCGGGAGGCGGAGCCGCTCCGGGGCCGTCCGGGCAGAGAATTTGGTGTTTCCCCTCGAACGAGGAGTGGGTGGGCAGTCCCGGAGCTGCCGCTTCGGGGCTGTTTTCGCGGCTGGCTCCTCCCGGGCTGTCGCCGGGGTTCCGCCTGGATCGTGGCTCTGTGGAGCGCATCCCGGTTGTTGTATCGCTGACTTGTTGCCGCTCCAAGAGCTGCAATTCCACCTCTGTGCGCTCCCCACCCCCCTTCCAGGAGCTTCTCTTTACCAGCTCTTATAAACTAATCCTCTCTCTTTATAGGAAATATAGTTATTTTTTAAAGGAGATTCACTGGCAGTGGTGTCATCCTTTGTTTGAATTATTCCCTTGCCCCGTGATTTCCGGAACAGGTTGAGCATAACTGGCCTTGAAGCAGTGAAATTACAAACAATGTATCCTGAAGGAATAACCTGTAGCATTAAACCCTCTGGCATTAGCTGGGAGAGCTTCTGACATTTTAAAATTAATGGGAGAATGTGTTTCCCGGACACTTAAAAAAAAACAAAACAACTCCAGGAGCTGAATGGTGGTTTCTCTGTCACATATTATTTTGAGTATTGTAAGGATCAGCTATTTTATGTAAAGGTAGTTCTAGTCATTGCTTCAAAGTTACTTCTTTTTTTGTGCAGTTTCAGTTCCTATACCTTTAGTCGATTTTTTTGAGGAAATGAAACACAATTGTACTACTTTCTCAACCTCTTCATCTACAAGTTCTGTCTATTCAAAATTAAATGGTTAATTAGCATAAAACAACTTAACTTGCAGCCTTTCGAAGTAATGGTAAATACTTTGATATAACTTCTAGTTAAGGGTGTTCATTATATATAATGCCCATGTTAAACAAGGTTAAATGTTTTTTTTTCCCTTTCTAGAGCCAGATTAGCCTTTCTCTTTGGCCTGGATCAAACGGCCACAAGCCAGAGAAATGAATTCTTCCAATTCACTGCACCAAAGCAGCCCAAGAAGGGTCAGACAGCAGCTGGTGAGTAACTGGGCTTCAGAGTGGGGAACGCACTGAGCAGCACGTGTGTGTGGGAAGAACAAGGGCCCTCGTGAAGAGCAGCAGAGCAAATAATTCCCTGAGCTTTCCTCAGTGGTGCTGTCCGCCAGTGCCCTCCTACACCTGGGTTTTCAACTGGCCTTGGGTGACTCTGTAACACAGGTCTTTGTTTCTTTGTAATTTCCTGCCGGAGTTGTTTTTCCTTGGGGGAGGGAGCGTGCTGTGGTGGTGCCAGCAGCCAGGCCTGTGCCTCTGACAGCTGTCCCCCATCTCTGACCCCACAGGCCAGCCCCAGAAGGCGTCGGTGGCCCCGGCAGCCTCAGGAGCCCCCTCAGTGCTGGCGGCCACCGCGGTGCTCGCATATCGATAGTAAGTGACTTCTGCATGACCATACTCTGTGCCCATCATCACAGGGGGGAGGTATTTCTGCATAAATGGGAAGAGACAGTTGTTTTCAGACAAATCTGCATGGTAGAAATGCTGCAAGGCAATGGAAGTTTCTGCTCGAGAACAGTTTCAGTGGCTGCGCTGCAGCTCTGCGTGAGGCAGTTCTGAGATAAAGAGCAGGTTGTGGGTTTGGCTGGGAGCTGTGTCCTGGCTGCTGGGCTGAGATGTGATTCAGGAGCCTCTGTCAGATGCTTGTGGTTCATACATTTGAGATTTGAGGCATGAGCAGAGTGAGAGCACTAAAACTGTTTGATGCTGCCATCATGGAAAAGCACTTCTGTCCTGGATCTGTGAGAGCAGTTTTCAACTCCCTCCACAATGTATGCTCTTGCCTCTTGCTCATTCTTTGCAAGCAGGAATGTCTCTAAGAAAAGCAAGGCTGCATGACATTTTATGCCCGAGGAAAGAGATCTGAACTCTAAAGAATTCTGAGTTGTGCAGCTGAGTGTCTCCCTTATCTTGCAGTACAAATGGGCAGTACCTGAAGCAAGGCAAGTATGGAGCAGCTGTAGTGGGGAACCATGCTGCCAAAGAGGTGAGAGACATTTCCTTCCCTAACACTGCCATACTGAGAGCTCGCTGGTATGAGATGGTGTTTGTGAGCTCTCCGGGTGTTCTGCTTTTGATATTGTTCTTCTGCTGCCTTTCTGCCTCCTGCATTTTATTGGGACTCAGCCATCCACCTTGGTGATACCTTTCTTTCCTGCAGTCTGTGGGTTTGTAAGATCTCTTACAACTTGTGCCTGAAATAGTTTGCAGTATTTTCTGGAAGTTGTTCTGGTATTTAATCAGAATGTCTTTGACAACTGGATCGCATATTTGTGCACATGGGAATGGATATAAAGGAAAATAGCAAAGATGATTTACTTAAATTTTGTTCTTTTGGTATCAAAAATATCTTTCCTTCCCAAGTGTTCCTTGAAGCACACAGGACTGAAGTACCCAGTAAATTGGTGTGTTTGAAAGCCACTTTGAAAACTCTCACCCATCTCTGGTGTTGGTATTTCTGATGTTTCGTATTCCCCACGTCCTCATTCATGTCTCACTAAGTTGCTTCTGCTTTTTCAAGAAAAAAATAAATCTTAGTTTGGTAACTACGTTCTTGAGTCAGTGATCTGGGAAGTGTTGAGCTGGGGAGAACAGAGAGTGCAGGAGGAAGCTGAACCAGCTTTCCTCAGGCTGCCTGTGTGATATCACATCCAGCTGGGAGCAGCTAGTGGGTCACTCCCAGCTCACCACTGAGCTGTGTCCAGTGCAGGTGCACAAAGGCAAACACATTTCCTTACTAGATTATGTTTAGTAGAACCAAATATGTCAATAAATCTCGTATCTGTATTGTTTAGTACTAGGAAAGCTCCCTCCAACTGAGTCTATTATGTCAGTAGGTTTGTGCAAAGATATAAGATTACACACACAAACCTCTTTAGGCTGAAAATTAGGGAAAATGTCTTTTCCAAAAGGGTGATCAGGGCCTGGCACAGCTGCCCAGGGCAATGGTGGAGGGGTTTAAAGGCCACGTGGGTGTGGCACTCCGTCAGTGGTGACCTTGGCAGTGCTGGGGGAATTATCTTGGATATCTCTTCCAACCTACATGTGGAAGAGACTCTGTGATGGTTTGATGTGTGGTGAGTTCTGTGTCTGGAAGGATTAGCATAGCATCTTTTTCCACTGTAACTGTGAAAAATGTGGAATTAGTTAAAGCATGGTGCTTATTATAAAACAATAAGTTTGACTTGCTTGGTTGCTGCAGCTAAATAAAACCCTTGAGAATAAACCAGTTTTAAGAAGTGTCATAAAACTGTGTTAAGTATTTTTGCAGAGATATATTTGACAAATAAATACTGAGCCTTAGGCTCTGCGTGTGACAAAGCACCTTAGAATTGAAGACATTTTGAGTTCTTATTTTTGTTCTTTTTCCTTGTCTAATTCTTTGTGGAATCCAGTACAGGATCCTCCTTTACATCAGTCAGCAACAACAGATCACCTCTGCAAGGATCCACCCAGGCTTTGTGCTCACGGTGAGACTCTGGCTTAGAAAAGTATCTTTTGATCACAGCAGACACAAGATTGGCTCTAATGTTCTTCCTTAAGCCTTGGTTTATAACCCTTGAGATCAAACATCCGAGTGACAGAGCAGGAGGTGTCCCAGTGTGGCTGTTCTGCTCCTCATGTGTTGCACAAGAGGCTGGGACAGCTCCCTGGGGCAGAGCAGCTCCTCAGGAGATTGCCAACCCAAGGCCCCTGTAGGAGCTAAATTATTACCTGTGCTCACAGAGGTATTTGGGGTTTGCAGCCCTGTAATGGATAAACCCAGCAGAATTCCTTTTGCTGAGAATTTCTAGTTAGGTGTCTAAGAAACTACAGCTGGGTAAGCAGAAGGAAATGACAGCAAGGAGATTTTCTCTCAGAAAATATACACTCAGCATTTTCCTGCTGCTGAGAACAATCTGGAGCATTGTGAGCTCTAAAATGGGATCTCTCAGGAAGTTGGTTTCTGCCAATCTTAGGGAAAATTGATGTGTTGGTTTACTGTTCTTAGCTTGTCATCAGATAGCACCAAATTTCGTGTTATGAGAGAGAAATTTCACTCCAAAATAATTAAATTTCTGTCCCATCTTAGACCTTGCTCTCTAGTTTTAATTCTTGAAAAAATAATGAGTTTTATAGTCACTTCTGATCAGATGGGTTTTGAAGTGAGGAAAAAGTGATTTCTCCAATTGATTCTGGAAGTCTAAATACAATAAACTATGAAATGTAAGTTACTTACACTTAAAGTCTGAATATATATTAAAGAACCTGGCTTCAAGGAAGTTTCGGAAAGGTTTCACCTTCCTTCATGAACTGCAGCATCTAGGAAGAACTTAATATTTGCTCACATATTTGAGTTGCTGTAATTCTGCCATGATAATGAGCACATAAATAAAAGCTAATTCTGAACTTGGGCAGTAGAACAGCAGGGTTATTCCCTGCTTAATTTTGGTAGCTCTTATTTTAAGCTTCTTTTGGATGTAGGTTTTTTAGCTCATTTAATGCCTAAGATAGAACTGATTTCCTCTCCCACAGGTTCAGCCCAACAATTACAGCACGTTCTATGATGATCAGAGGCAAAACTGGTCCATCATGTTTGAGTCAGAAAAGGCAGCAGTGGATTTCAGTAAGCAGGTAACTGCTCACCTCTGGGTGAGTTCTTGATGGCTGGTTTACAGCAGGGGCAAATCAAGTTTAATTTTCATTGGAGTTTGGCTTTGAGTGTTTGCCTAACTGTGATGGAGGCAGATCTGGGAAGAGCCTGCCCTGAGTTTTGTTCATTTAAACAAATCTCTTCAAGGCAGGGAGCCTGTTGCTTCTCAAGATTCTCAAGTGCTGCACAGCAATGGTTCTCTAGAGCAGAGGCTGTTTAATCAGCAACATACAGCACAAGGAGATGTGGAATGCCCTGGGAGTGCACTTCTAGTGAAGGCTTGATCAGTACAGCAAGGAATGCATCAGATTCATGAGTGGGACTTGTCCAATAAAGGCCAGAGACATTGCCAGGCTTTCCCTCTGCAGGTGTGCATTGCCAAATGCAACAGCTCCCCAGCACTGGACTCAGTCCTCTGCCAGGATCTCCTCCTGGGAGAAGGGCAGGGAGTGGAAGGAGGAGACTCCCTGGAGGTTGCCTATACAGGATGGCTGTTCCAGAACAACGGGCTTGGACAGGTAAAGACATTTCTGCCACCTCCTAATGCTGAGTGGGACAGTCCCTGGCAGGGACCTGCATATCCAGCATAGTACTGGTGCTGATGTTAAAGGTATGCTTTGAGTGTTTTTGGCACTGTAAGTGGGGTCATATGTGTTGCCTATAGAATATTAAGGGATTCTGGCATATTGCAAAAAAATTTCCTCAGTGAAAGGGTTGTTGAGCATTGGCACAGGCTGCCCAGGGCAGCAGTGGAGTCACATCTCTGGAAGTGTTCACCACATCTGGATGTGGTGCTTGAGACATGGCTTGGTGGCAAACAGGGCAGTGCTGGGGGAATGGTTGGACTTAGAGGGCTTTTCCAAACTTCATGTTTCTATTATTCTGTTACTGTTCTGGGGGAGGTGATTGAAATGCTTTTAAACTTCTGTGGGCACTCTCACACATGAATATCTAATGTTGTGTTTTGCTTGACCCAGTTCTGTCCTAAAACAGGTCTGAAGTCTGAGTCTCCAGTTACCATTCAATTCATGAAATTGTGCTTCTGAAAATGGACTAAAACTCTGTCTTATGACTGAGAATTAATTTTGGTAGTAGTGGGTTGGGAAATAGCATTTAACCAGAGATTCTAGGAGTTTATGCAATGTGTAAAGCAGCATTCAGAGTCTTGAAACAGTTGGGAAATCCATGTATTTTGTGTTCTTGTTCAACTCTCCAGGTGTTTGACTCTAATGTTAACAAAGACAAGCTGCTGAGGCTGAAGCTGGGGTCTGGAAAGGTCATCAAGGTACAACTTCTGGCACTTTCATTGTAATAATTGAAGTCTTAGAGCTTTGAATTACTGCAGATCTTCTTCAGGATTCATACATGCTATTTCTCTTTCATTTATTAGCAAACACTCTTGACAGTGACTCACTCAAGCTTTGCACAATAGAGCCCAGTCTCCTTTTCAACATCAGTGTTAGACAGGAGTTGTCCTCTTTGGGAAAAAGGAAGCTTCCTGTTTTCAGGAGCTGGGGTTTTATTGTCTTTTTTTTTCTGGAAGTTACTCAATCCATTCCCTTGTTCTTGGGGAGCCCTTTTTCTAAAGGAAACAATTTTTTATCCAGATGTTGTGATACTCCCTTTTGTTATGCTGTGAAATCAGGGTTTGAGTCAGAGATGATTTGTTCAGGTCACTTCCATGACCTGAGTAATTCATGCATGACCCACTCTATTCATATAGGATCTGTTACAAGTTGTCTTTTATTGAAGATGTGCCATTTGCCTGTTTTATTTGTTTTATCCTGTATCTTACTAATTTTGCCTGGCTGTTAGAGCCATCTTGTTCAGTGCTGGCATCCCTTGGGCAGTTTGCATTGCTCTGACTTCATGCCCCTCATTACAACTATTTTCTTTGGTTGCTTTGTAAATCCAACCAGAGCAATTCACATCTCTTTGGAGTCCAGTTTTTCCCTAGAATGCTGAGTGGAGTTGCCACTGAGTGGGGGAGCTGCATCTTTATTCTTAAGTGAAAACTGGAATTTACAACTGGCTGTCAGGATTTGTGGGGAGACAAAGGTTTAGTGCTGCACATTGAAAATAAACAGGATTTTGCAAGAATCTCTTTATATGTGTTTTGGAACCTTTGCCTGAGGTTGTCTTAATTGGGATAAATAATGTCACTGATCCAGCTGTTGCTTTCTCTTCTGTTGCCTGTGCAAACCAAAGGGCTGGGAAGAAGGAATGCTGGGCATGAGGAAAGGAGGACGAAGGTTCCTCATCATTCCTCCAGCCTGGGCCTATGGGACTCAGGGCGTGGCTGGTCGTGTCCCTCCAGACTCCACTCTGGTGTTTGAGGTGGAGGTCAGGCGGGTGAGTATCTCCTGCCAGAGGTTTGGTTTCCATCTGTTTTGTGACTCCAAGGGGGGAAACCTGCTGTTAGTGAGAACTCCAGCTCAGAAACTGTTAGAAACCTCAGCAAGATGTGTATCTCTAATTCAAACAAACAAACCTTAAACTCAGAAAATCCCTCAAGGCTGTTTGTCTGTTGTAACTGTCTTGGGATCTTTTGGTTGTCTTATTTGTGAGTCACTTGGGAGAACAAAATACTGTGGGAGGAATGAGAGGATGTAAAGACTCAGCTTTTCCAGCTCTGAATTGATCAGCTGCTTTTCCTTAAAGTGCAGGAGCTCCACGGGCAGTGGCATCACAAATAAATTGATGAAAATATTACAGAAACTCTGAAAAACATATTTCTTTTTTTTGTTTTTGCTTCATGCTTTTTAAGGTGAAGCTGGCAAAGGAGTGCTCTGGTTCCGATGGGCTGAGTGTCAGTTCAAGGGATTCCCCTGCACCTTCTCCAGTTCCCAGCTCAGATGGCTTCTCCTCAGACACGGGTTTAGTGCCTCCCTCCACCATCCCTCCAAAGCCTGGGTAAGAAGCATATGGCTTAAACAGCTTTCTGTGTTAAGGCCAGTGTTGCCCATCAGCACAGTGCTGCACCAACACATCATCTGGCAAATGTGGGGCCTCTGTGCCAGCTCAGTGCCCTCCATGTGGCAGAGCAGTGCTTGCTGACAAGACTTGATGGAATTTTCTGCTTGAGTGCTGACTTTTAGATTAAAGCAATTGGAATGGGCTCCAGTGGAGGAAATCATTCATCTCCAGCATACTGAGATCCAGTGGGATTGAGCTGTGTTGGTGTTGCTCTAACAGCTGTCTCATCTCAGCTGGCATAATTGTCCTCAGTCTGGACCTTCTCAGTCTCCACAACTCCCTGAAAAGGTGTAGTGAGGTGGGGTCAGGTTCTTTTCCCAGGTAACAAGTGACTGAGGAGAGGAAATCACCTCTGAGTTCCTCCAGGAGAGGTTTATGCTGAATATTAGGAAAACCTTCACTGATAGAATGGTCAGGCATTGGCACAGGCTGCCCAGAGTGGAGTTACCATCCCTGGAGGTGTTCAGAGAATGCAAACGTGGCTCCTGGGATGGGGTCTAGTGCTGAGCATGCTGGTGTTGGGATAGAGGTTGGTGACTCAACCTTAGATATATTTTCCAGCCTTAACAATTCTATGTTCTGTTCCTTAAATTGAATGGGTCAGTCACCCTTTTTAGGGAGTCCAAGTAAGTGCTGCCCTTGTTGCCATAAGTAATTTGTTATTGGACTTGGCTAAAATTACTTATACCAGAATGTGGTTGTTAAAAATCAATAAAATTCTTTCTATAATCAGCTGTTCCAACAGGCCATAGTGGTGTCCTGAACACATCTACAGAGAGCACTGCAAAGAATGTTCCAGAAGTGTAGGCTAAAAGAAATGCTCATGATGTGAGAATAAAGCTTTCCTAGGGAGAGGTGTATTTAACAGTATTTATAAATCCAGATTGTTGGGCTCCTGAATTCCTCCTAGGTGATCTCCACATCTGTTTGGCTTTGCAGGGAGCCAGCTGTTCGGGCCAAGTCCAACTCCATCAGTGAGCAGCTCGCAGTAAGTGCTGGCTTTTCCTGATTTGAATCCTGAGTAGAGAAGTTTTTTTTCATCTTAAGCATTGGGTACTGCTGAAGATAAAGTGAGCATCATGCAAGACATTGGAATGTTCACCTTAGAGCAGCTTAGGGCCTTGTTTTTGAAGGAATTAATGGTTGGGCTTGATGATTAATGGTTGGACTCTGTAACTTTAAAGGTCTTTTCCTTAACCTTAATGATTCTGTGACTACCAGGACCTGAGGAACTCCTGCCCCAGTTCCTACTCTTAAATGCAAAGTGACTTGACCATGTGGGTGTTCACAAGGCTGGTTGTCTTTTGGGATAAATGGACAAATTTAAAATAGATAACAGGAATTGGGACATTCAGGATAAGTTTATAGAGCTGCATTAGAAGACTTTGTGCCTCCAAATGGAAAAAGCTGCTAAGCAGCTTCCTGAACTCACACATTTTCTGGTTGGTATTTTGTGCAGGGATAGGTTTTTCTCTGTAGTGACAGCACTGTCGTCTCAGAAAGAGGATGTATAAAACAAGCCAGATGAAAATCCTGGTGCTGCTTTGTGTGCTTGAAGAGTAGATTTTCACAAACTCATTGAAAAATTGAGGCAAAATTCAGTCAGAGATTTAGAAGTGTTTGTAATACCTCAAAAGCCTGGGCTGGGATCAAGAGAGTAACTAAATGTTTCTTTTAGAACCCAGATGTAGCAAAGGCAAAGCTGATTTCTCGGATGGCCAAAATGGGACAGCCCATGCTGCCTTTCCTTGCTGGGACAGCAGGGAGTCAGCTGGACTCCAGTGACTCTGAGATAGAGGTACCAGTCACAGCAGTGTGACTCTGACTGCTTTTCCTACACTGGGGTTGCTTAAAGTGGGATCTACAGCAGAGGCTCTGCCCTTGTCCAGGGAAATCTGCTCTGATTCTGTGACAGAAATGTTCCACTTGGGTTCCTGGGGTAGCACCTTGTCTCAAGTGACCTTGGGCTTAGGCTGTTGGCTTGTTCTTTGGTGTTTCTTGTAACATGCAGAAATGTTTTTAGGATCCCAATGCTCTGAGAGGGACAACACAGCCAGTGGCTTCAGCCAGACCCTCCCAACCAGCTCAGGCAGTGCTGCCCACAGTGTCCACACAAGGTAATGTGCTGGGGGGCTGCTGCATTCTCATTCCACTCCATAAGGGCTGTGGGAGCAGAGGATTCCTTCAAGGGACTGAAATATAAACTAAAAGTTACTCATAAGACTTGCTGATCCATGAGCCACTAATCCATGGAGCACTGTACAATCCTTGGAATGTTTCTTCATTGTGGTCTTGTGCTTGAGGAAGAGCAGCCACCATGCCTGAGCTGTCCTGTCACTGGGCACTGAGATTGGTAGCCCATGGCACTTGTAAATGGAATGTTACAAATCCTTTCCCAGTGAACAGTACTTTTAGGAATGATGGAAATCCAAGTGAAGGGCAGCATGGGGCTGGATGTGTCTTCCCATGATGGAATGGTCACATCAGCTGCTGGTCAGCTGAGCAGCTTCAGAGTGAGTCTGAGTCACACCTTGTGGCAGTGAACTTCAGAGCTATCTCTGTTTGAATGAAAAGGGGTTGTTTAAATGGAGCTAGAAGTGGGATTTCTGTGAAAGGTTACTCTTTTCTATTATCAGTTGCTTGTCTGGATTTAATTTTCACAAGGTTGCAGACAGGCTTTTGTTAAACTTTTGTCTATTTAGTGATTTGTTTAGGGATTTTTTTTGGCATTTCACACTAGGTGAATTAAATTCTTTTGAGCTGCTCTATAGCATGCTGAATTTATTTCTTCTTTTTCAGTACCTCAAGCATCTGGTGCTGCACCCTCAGTATCTTCTGCTGCTTTAATTCCTGCAACGATCCAGCCCCATTCAGCTCTGCCTGGAGGAGCACAGGGATTTCAGGTACCAAAATGAAATCAAGGACAATATTGGCACTTCTGTCCTTTCTCCTGAGTCTTCTCTATTGCTGGGAGCAAGGACTTTAACATAAGGATGAGAATTCCAGGCTATTTCCTGTGACTCTTTGGCTTTCTCAGGTTTTTATCATATGACTCTTAAAATTTGTTCAAAAAGGGCTAATTTCCTGTTTATGATGGGTTCTTAAACTAAGGTTGAACCAGGCTCTGTTAATACCTAGTTCTGTAGTGGATACAATAAAAACTTCCAAGTTCTTCAGCAATGAGCAGTAAAGTTGCAATCAAGATGTGTTGTGCTTTTTGAGCTCTTTATAGAAAACAGCCTAGTGTTCAAATTAACTTCAGAGGGAGCTGTTCACGTGCTGATCTCTGACTCTCACAAATGTAGGGTGACATTGTTTTGCTGAAATTTGAGTGAAGATGGGAACTAACTAACCCTGAAAAGAAGAGTATTATTTTCCTTTCACAATGACTCTTGTGTATTTTGGCATTCCATCTCCTTAATTTTTGCATTTGTTTCTTTCCAAACATCATCCTTGCTCTTGGGCTTAAAAAAATAACTGTGAGGACATGAGGAAATAGCAAAACACATTCTAACCTGTTAATCTTGTCCTGCAAGGCGTATCCAGGAGTGGCATTTGCTTACCCCCAAACTGCTGCATCTGCCTCTCAACTCCAGCCTGTGGGTCAGATGTATCCTGCTCCTTACCAAGGTATGTTTTAAAAGGTACCTGCAGTAAACAGTTTGTGGTGATGGTTTATAGCTGTGGTAGCACTGTGCTGTTTCACAAATGCTTATTTTTTAATACCAAATAGGGGCAAACACTTCCCAATAAATACCCATCACTTTCTTAACTTAAAGAGCTTTGTGCAGTGTGAAAGGGGCTGGAATTTCTGTGTCTTCCTAAGACTGGGTATTATTAAAGGAATTTGGTAGATGTTGCTTCCAGTTATAAGTAGAACTGTAATAGTAACCAGCTCCCTACCAGCCAGGGAAAGAATTGAACTGTAAAAGGTAAAACCTAGAAAGTACCAAAGGCATTTAAAGAACCATTTAAGTCATCCCAGTGTAGCTGAGCCTTCCTTGGAGCCTGTTTTTTCAGTGCACTTTCCGAAGCTGACCTTCACTGCTGTGGTTTCATTGTGCCTCTCCTTTGATTGTAGCTCTGCTGCTCTGGTATGTCTGGAGGCTTTGCTCTTGTTGAGCTGAGCTGTCACATGGCTCAAGAATTTCCTGTACTCCAACCTGCCTGTTGAGGTTATTTGGCAAATACCTATATTATTTGTTTTCCAAATACCACATCCCTTTTATTTCTAGGCAGAGACTGGCTTTCCTGGTGGCAGGCTTCATGCTACCCAGCTTTTGCAGTGTCTCTGTGCAGGTATTTCCCCTTGTCACATAAATCTCTCTCCTTTCCCTTCAAGCACCTGGAGATGTCACTTCCTTTTTGATGACAGAAGCTCGGCAGCACAACACTGAAATCCGACTGGCTGTGAGCAAAGTCGTGGATAAAATGGATCACCTGGCTGCCAAGGTATGGCCTGCTCAGGACATTTCTGCTCTCCAGGTGTGCTGAGAGCAATTGGCTCTATTTAAATAGGACCTGCATTAAGTGATATAGTAAATGAGTAAAATTACAATATTTTCACACCTTCAAGTGTCAGCTGTCCAGCTGCTGTGAAAAAACAAAGGTTAGGCTATGGAAAGGTGCTGTCTTACTGTCTTGAATATCATGTGATGCATTGTTTGGAGGGATTCCCTGCTGTCTGGGAGGTGTCACACTTAATTCAGTGCCTATTCCCTGCAGCTGAGAAGGAACAGTGAAATGCCTCTTTGCACATGTCTGACCCTCACCTGCACCCATGAATTCATTTCAAATGGCTTAAGAATGGTTTATCCCTGCAGGTGGAGGAGCTGAAGAAGCAAAGCACTGCTAACAGCTCCTTGCTGCCTGGCATCTCCTCTGTCACCATGGAAGCCTCCATGATCATGAGCAACATCCAGCGCATCATCCAGGTGAGCGTGGCCAGCCTGGTTCCACTTCCAGCAGGAGCTGGGGCTCACAGAGTTATCCCCAAGGAGAGCAAATGTCCATCCACCCATGGGTTCTGTTTTTGTGTGGTCAGAATGGGGATGAGACTTAGAATGATTTCCATCCCTCTTTCCCTCTCCAAAAAGCTCTTCTCAGCTTTTTGGGGTTTGAGTATTTCCTGAGTCAGAGTTGTGGGTATCTAATTTGCCTTAACAAAAGATTCCTGTGAGAGAAGTTCAGCTTCTCAAACTGTTATGGTTAACCCTCAGTCTCCAGCAGAACAATTTCACAGCTGAAGAACCACACTGTAGAAACCACCTGCTTCTGCTATTCACTACTTAATTTTATGCTTTAAAGCCTTTCTAAGCAGTAGCCTTAAAACCTTGGGGTTTGTGGGTAAAAAAGTCAATCAGACACAATATTTTCTAGAATTTGATTTGGCAGCCAGAATCCAGTGCCAGGATTCTGCTGAATGTGGCATGGTGCCTTCCTGGGCTGTTACCTCAGAAGAGATGAGCCTCACCCCTGTCCTGCATCTGTGCAAAACAAAGCTTTAGGAACTACTGCAAAGAAATGTGAGTAAGCTGAATATTTATGCTGTGCTTTAGGAGAATGAGAGACTGAAGCAGGAGATATTTGAGAAGAGCAGTCGGATTGAGGAGCAGAATGAGAAGATCAGTGAATTGATTGAACGCAACCAGAGGTAAGGGGTGGGAGCCTCATTACATTGCCAGACTGTCCAGTTTGCACTTGGGCATAACTGAGGGGTGTTTGTTAGGAGACAGCCATATTCTGATATTTTAAATTTTTTTTTAAGATATTAAAAGTGTGGGATTCCTCCCACCCCTTCTCTGCAGGGCTTATCCCCAAAACTCTGATTTACAGTAAACATGAACGTGTAAAAGGGGAACAAAATCCCTTATGCTGTCTGTGAGCATGCTTGCCCTGCCTCTGGGAGCTGCTTTATTTTTGCTGGCTTTTTAGTGAGGTGAAGAAGTTGTAGGGGATGTGGTGCCTTTTGTGAAATTCAGCTGATACCAAGTTGTCAAAACTCTTGGAACATGAGACATTTTCAGAGAGGTGAAGCCTTTGTGCCAGCTGATGAATTCTCTGCTGTGGTGAAATTCAGCCTCCCACCCCTATGAGATCAGCCTCTTAGTGCAGCACATCCTGAAAAATTGTCTGGGACTGGTCATGGATTCAACAGAATACTTCTGTGCTTTGGAATGTCACTTTTTCTGTCTGAGCCCTTGGCTCCAAGCCTTGTGTTTCCAGGAATGGCCACAGAGTCTCCCTGTTCACAGGTATGTGGAGCAGAGTAACCTGCTGATGGAGCAGAGGAACCACTCCCTGCAGACCACAAATGAGAACACACAGGCAAGAGTGCTGCATGCAGAGCAGGAGAAGGTAATGGAGGCATGAACAAATCCAGGGTTTCATTAAAACAAAGCTGAAGCCTTGCCAAGGCAGTTTTCTTAGAAGGCAACTGCAGTTCTGAACTTTGTTTTGAGAAAAAAAAACTGGATGTTTTGATGGCCTTCATGACCAAAACATCACAGAGGATATAACCATTTCCTGCTGTCATAACTTTAATATTCTTATCTTGTAGGAAAGTGTTTGATTTATTGTTAACTGTGTAGGCATGTGGCCAATGTGTTGAGGGATTGTGTATCACAGGGCTTTTGAGTTGGAAATACTTCAGTTATTTAGTTGCACTGATAGTTCCAGAAGAGTTTTATTCCTCCTATATAACTGAGATAGATACAAGAAAAAATATTTCCTACTGGAGTTTCTTCATTGCACTTTGGTGCTTTTTAAATGCTAATCAGATGCTGTTTGTTTTTCCCAGTTACACATTGTGCTTTTATGACAGCAGCTGTTGGGAAGTAGCTTCTAAACCAGTGAAATGCATTTCTGCATGGCTGCATATCCTGAAGCATCCTTGTAGGCCAGCCTAGCCCAGGAGTGCTGCTCTGGCTCTGCCATTGCATGGTGCCTGCTCTGCTTTCTCAGCTACTGGCTTCTTAAATTACACCAAGTTCAGTCTTGCTCTGTGCTCTCCTGCTGAGCTGTCTCTCTCCAGTTCAAATGTGAGGTGACAAACGCTTCTTCTGTGTGAGAACCATAACTTGGTGCACCTAAAGCTGACCAGGGCTGCAGCTTTCCAAGGTGTGGTAAAGAGCAGAGCAGGGAAGGGCTGATGGTGCTGAAAGCAGAGGGAAGGGGGCTGCTTTTCCACCCCCAGCCCAGGCTGTACACCCACAATAGGTAGGAGTGTGAGAGATTCTAACCAAGAATAAGTCAGACTGAAATAATAAATTCCTTTCTCAGTGAGGACAACATCCTGCTGGTACAATAAAACTTGGGGAGGAATCATCTTTTGGAAGTATAAGATCCTCAGCAGCCTTTTGGGCCTCATCTTCAGCAGAACCCCACTGACTGAGCAGTCACTGCCCAGGGAGGATGTTGCATGAACAGGCTTCAGGCCAGACCAGGAGAGCCCTGGCTTGCACTGGGAGGTTTCCCTGGTTCTGTGGGAGTGTTGATTGTAAATATGAAGGCTGGAATTGTATTCCTTCCTCTTCCCTTTATCTAACCCAGCTTGCCCTGGGACTGCAGTCACTGAACCCTCAGGGACAGACAGAACCAGGAAAGAGGATTGGAAGATGTTTCATCCATTGTTTACACACAGATGAGCACTCACCATTTATTTGGTTGTACCCAGGATCACTGAGGTGTTGGTAACTCAATGGATTTGGTTATGGATCTTTGGCCCTGGCAGAGCAAGTCACAGCTTTAGGTGAAGGCTCTGTGAACCATGAGTAATTCCCCACCTCTCCAGTGCAGGTCACAGCCAAGACTGCTCCCACTCCTGGTGTGTGACATACCCTAAGGATACCTTCAGTGTCTTTTTACATCAGGCTTCACTCCCGTATTCTGTCTAAGCTTTTACAGTTCTTGGAGTAATTTAAAGGCTTCTCTGGCATGCCTTAGGCTGCTGTTATGAAGCATTTTGCTTTTCTGCTGATGAATGCCTCTGCCTTTCAAATTGTATTCTTAACTCTTCCTGTTTCCTGTTGCTGCTTTCTTTTCCCAGCACATGCTGCCAGTGGATCGGGGCTGGGACCAGGTGAGGCAGTGTCTGCTGACTGTGTAGGTGGTAGATGGTTGTGCCCTAGGTAGTGCCAGCCCAGCTTCCTCTTGAACTAGAAACTGATTGGCATGAAAAGAATTGTCTCAGAGCTTGAGTGAGCACGCATCCTTCACTGGGAAAAGGGCTTTAGAGCTGGCAGTGTCTCCCCACTGGCTCCCTCTTTCTTGGGGAGCCCTTTCCAAGAATTCTCACATTGCTGTTTGTTCCACTCCCTGTGGGAGAGCAGGATCACTGTCAGAGCAGGTACAGGGCACCCAGGATTCTTGGTGCCTGAAAGCTGGAGGCTGAGCTGAGCTGTGGACATGAAGCATCCTCTGCAGAAACTTCTTTCTAGTAACGCTTCCTGCCATAAGATTTCCTAATTTTGTTTTCTTTATTTGCCATTAAAGACAGAGGCCAGGGTTAAAAGAACCTTGAGATGTCTCTAGCTGTGCCATGGGGTTTGGTTTCAGCATGCCAGGAGTCAGTATAGCAGTGGGACATTTATGGAAGCACAAGAGGAAAACAGATCAGGTTTTGGCCACTCTCTGAAATGCTGCCTCCTCTTTAAAATGAGTGGTGTGGTATCCCAGCCCTCCAGGTCAGCACATCCTCATCATCACCATGATTGGAACAATTTTGCTCACAGCTCTTTTGTGCCAGAAGGTGTTGGTCCTTGTGTGCAGGGAATTCTCTTGAGGGGATAAAGCAGAGAGAAAATCCAGTTCTCCAGACCTTACCTGTTACAAGAATGTGAAAAATCTGTTGAGAATCTTGAAATAGGCACAGATATGGAAGCTGCTTGGGGATTCCCTGTGCAAATTCTGTCTTTGCAGAGCACCCTCTGAAGTTTGTGTCACTCAACAAGATTGGGAACACACTCTGTGTCTGTCTCGATGCCTTGAGCCCCTGCTAACATTGTTTACAAGTTGTCTAACAAGCTGTGCTAGTGCCTGGCTTTAGGTGAATCACTGACTCTCAGCAATCCTAAATCTGAACAGGTCCCCAAATGACTGAGAGCTGGGCAATGCCAGCCTTGCCCTTTGGCAGCTGAGGTGACCTCGTGCTGTGTGCTCTGGGGACAAGGTGCTCTCTTGTCTGGGAACAGCCTGTGTTTTAAGTGGCTCTTCAGTGATTTGTAAGCCTATGGAAGACAATTAGATGTTAGAGCCCAGGCTTTTTACTCAAATAGATGTTTTCATAGCCTGAAAACTGAACAGAGCCACCAGGCACTGGTAGCAGGCTTAAACACACTTAACCTTTTCAGGAAGACTCGCTGGGTTGATGTGGTGATGAGGTTATTGGTGGCCTCATGCAGCTTTCTAGTCAGTCTGGGCAAAACTGACGTGGCAAAAAAGTCATTGTTGCCTCTTCAATCTGGAGATGTCTTCCCTGATAAGGCTTCCAATTCTTTTCCAGCTCTTCCTGAGAGAACAGTTCTGCTGCTTCCTCACACATCCCTTTTTTCCCCTCCCTTTTCCTTGCTTCATTTTGTGCTCCAGGCCAAAGTGGCAGAGGAGCTGGCAGCTGCCACAGCCCAGGTTTCTCAGCTGCAGCTGGAGCTCACTGCCCACCAGAAGAAGGAGATGGACCTGAGGAAGCAGCTCTCCTGTGCTGTGCAGGATGCAGAGAGACAGGAGGCACAGCTCAACAAGCTGCAGGCACAGGTGGCAGGTGAGGCTGAGAGCTCCTTCATGGTTCTTTTCCTTTATAGGTCGTGGGTTTTTCCTGTCTTCTGGGGTATCTTCCTGCTTTCCCTAGGATCAATCACAAGGAAGAAGGATATAGATGCACTGAAATATCTGAGGGATGTGCATCCTTGTCACCACTAAAGGCAAAGTGGGATGACTCAACAAACTAAATCATCCTGTTATAGGGATGCCTTTTGTAGAACAATCTCTTGGCTTTTCTGTCCAGCATCCTGTAGAGCAGCCAGAGATGTTCCAGTGGATGGGAAGTTGAGATAAACCTGAGGTGTTCATTCATTCCTCTGTGCTGGGCACTGCTGTGGTCCCACCCTGAATCCTGGGGTCACTTCTGGACCCCACATGATAAGAAGGGCATTGAGGGGTTGGAGCAATTCTTGGGAAAGGGGCTGGAGCACGAGGAGAGTCTGAGAGAGCTGGGAAGGGGCTCAGCCTGGAGAAAAGGAGTTTCAGAGGGGCCCTTGTGTCTGCACAACTCCTGACAGGAGGGGACAGCCAGAGGGGTCGGACTCTGCTCCCTGGGAACAGGGACAGGAGGAGAGGGAACGGCCTCAGGCTGGGCCACTGGGAATTTAGGTTGGATATTAGGAAAAATGTCTTCACAGAAATGATTGCAAAGCATTGGAACAGGCTGTCCTTGATACAAAATTCTAGTCCCCACTGCAGGCATAAGCAGAGTTGTTGACTGCACTGTGCAGGAGACCCTGTTCCTCCCCATCAGCTCCCAAAATGTTCTCCCCTGCAGTGGGAGTTGCACCCAAACTCACAGGGAAATGTGGGGGTTTGTTTGCAGAGCTCCAAGAAGCCTCTCAGGACACCCAGAGCAGGTTCAAGGCTGAGAAACAGAGCCGCAAGCAGCTGGACATGAAGATTGCAGCCCTGGAGGAAGAGCTGACAGACCTGAGGGTGGAAAAGGAGACTCTGGAAAGGGTATGTCCAGTGCCAGCTTTGTTTACTGAAGGTTAACCCAAGGCTAACCAAAGGTTCTTGCTTTTAAATATGTAGGTTAAGTAAATCTTGAGTCATCTGCAGGCTGGTGGATCCTTTGTGCTTATGTGGGGTTTTATTTATTTATTTAATGTCTTACCCAGCAACGTGTCAACCTTCCTTACCTCTAAGATAACCTCAGCTTGATTCCAAGTGACAAAGTTCGCTGCCCAAAGAACCTCCTGAGGGAGAAAAGCTGCTCTGGTACAGTCTGGCCCATTCTCTATCATGTTCTGTATTGCAGAATCTTGCAGAGAGGAAGAAGAAATCCCTCTCAGAGAGAGCTCAGGCAGAGGAAGAGATGGAAGAAATTCGCAGATCATACCAGCAGGAGCTGGACAAGCTCCGGCAGCTCCTGAAAAAGGCCCGGACCTCGACTGACCAGGCAGCAGCAGAGCAGGTGAGGACTCAGGGGAGCTGCTGCTCCAGGTCTGGAGAGCTCGTGGGAACCTACAGGAAGGAAATAATGTGAAAATACTCAGGTAGGGGAAGAATGAAAGAGTTACCTGCTTGAATTCATGGGTTAGTATCAAACTGAGGAAAGGAGAGGTGCCAAATTGAGATTGTAGTAGAGAGAAGAATATGAGACTTGTGAGGAGAGAAGAAAGGTTGTTTAGAAATATGCCAAGAGGTCTGAAATCTGAGCTGGAGCTTCTGACTTCTGGGGGTTTGTAGCTGGAGCTGAAGTGAGAGGTGTGGGTAGGAGCTGGTGGCACTGTGGGTGTCCAGCCCTGGGCTTTCACCTCTTGTGCAATCAGATTGTGTGTGTGTGTCCCTGATGGGCTCTCCTGTGCCATGGGCAGCTGTCAGTGATCCAGGCAGAGCTGGAGTCCCAGTGTGAGGCCAAATGTGAGCGTGCCCTGGCCTCAGCCAAGGAGCAGCACGCCCGGCAGTGCCAGGAGCTGTGTGAGCAGAGGGACTCCCTGCAGCACCAGGTGGCCCAGCTGGAAGAGAAGGTAAAGGGCTGTTCTTCATTGCTATAATGGGCACTAAATACCAGCAGCTGTAACCAACAGTCTTCTCCCACCTGACTGGGGCTTGACTTTCTAATTTCCTGCCTGTTATGGAGCTTGATCTGGGCCATCTGCTTGTGCATGTTCTGTTGGGTTGGTGGGTTTATGGAGGAGGGAGAGCCAAGGTGCTGATAGTGCTGAACTACAGCAACAGCTACAGCTTCCACTTACCTGCACTGTCCTGAGTGGCTGTTGGTGAGCAGAGGCTCTTTGGAGTGGGTGACACTGCCAGGAGCTGTACCTGCTCTGGTTCTTGTGTTTCAGCTCACAGCTGTCAAAAACTCAAAAAAAGCAGAGGAGCAAAAACTGTCTGAGGTTCAGCAACGTTTGGAGGAACTGGAGCCTATCCAAGAGAAGGTAAAGAGATAACACAGCAGCTGGGTGGGAACTGGAGTGCAGGGAACACCAGCCTCAGGCTAGTCCAGAATAATAAGGATGGGAGTTCCAGATTATGGTAGGGAAGGGATCATTTCGTGTGGTTTCCAGCAAACCATTAGAGGCCCAATAATGAGACCCAGCCTTCACTTCACTGGGATCTCAGAGATGCTGCACCCACTTGGTGGCACTTGAGCAGCTGATGACACAATTATGACTCCAAGGCTGCCTTGGAATTCCTTATTTTGGTGCTGTTGCTTTCAGCCAAGTCTTTTGTGACATGCTTAAAACTCCACTCAGAGTTAGTGCCTCACTAAAACCCTTCCCAGGTCAGCCCTGGAGGGGAGGCTCAGGGCTGAGGGGCAGCTCTGAGGGTGGGTTTCCCTTGGCAGTACTCAGCCCTGCAGGCAGACCTGGTGGTGCTGAAGGCTCGCTACGAGGAACGGATCCGAGACCTGCAGAAGGATCAGGATGGATCTTCCCCTGCAGACTTCACTGAGCAAGTGAGCTTCACTCTCCAGTACTTCTCCTCCCTAAACAAATGGATTTACTTTGAATTATTTCTCTTTGAACTGACATAAGAAGGAAAAATATAATTTTCTCCACAAAGTATGTGTTTGTAGTAACAGTCCACAGAGGAATAAAGGATAGAGCTTATCCTAGAGTCATGGTCACACAGAATGGTTTGGGTTGGAAGAGACCTTAAAGCTTTATTTCCACCCCCTGCCATGGGACACTTTCCACTGTCCCAGGCTGCTCCAAGCCCCAGTGTCCAGCCTGGCCTTGGACACTGCCAGGGATCCAAGGGCAGCCACAGCTGCTCTGGGCACCCTGTGCCAGGGCCTGCCCACCCTGCCAGGGAACAATTCCTGCCCAGTATCCCATCCAGCCCTGCTCTCTGGCAGTGGGAAGCCATTCCCTGTGTCCTGTCCCTCCATCCCTTGTAAACAGTTTCACTCCATCTTCCTGCTCCCCACTTTGTTGCCTGACTTTTATTTCTTGTTTTTAAAAGCCTACATTTGAGTTTTACATTTAAAAACTAAAATAAGTAAGAAGTGCCAGTCTGCCTTAGCTTTGTACAGCCTGCCTCAGTTTGGGGGGATAAGTTTGGGTCATATAGAGTGGTTTTGAGTTAAAGTAGCCTCTTGTGGTAAGGATTCCTGGTTTGGAAAGTAGATTTGAAAAACCACCTGTGTGATTGGATTTTTTTTTTCCTTCCCTTGGAGAAGTGTCTGATGTTGAGTGCAGTGCTTCAGATGCTAATGAATTGTATCTGTTTCCTGTCGTGCACTTTTGCAGGTAAAGAAGATAATGAATGGTGTATTTCAGTCTCTTCGGGGTGAATTTGAGCTGGATGAGATGTACAGTGGCAGGACAGTCCTGGGGGTTGTCATGAACACTATCAAGGTATGACAGTGGTGAGAGAAGAGAGAGAGTCTTGGGCTAAAACCTCAAGTCTGTACTGTGAGACTGAAATAACTGAAGGAGAATTTGTGGGTGGCAAAGCAGCCTGGTGGGAGGAGGTGATACAGGAATCTGTGATGGTTTGTATTTAGAGTAGAACCTGTGTTTTCTCTGCTCCCTTTTCCAGACTGTGACACTGCAGCTGCTCGACAGGCAGCAGGAGAAACCAGAACATGGCAGTGAAAATGAGGAATCTGGCAGAGGAGCAGGGAGACAGGAGGGACCACCTGGAGCAAAGACTGAGCACAAAGAGCCCCTGCAGCACAGCCCAGCACAGAGCACTGCACCCCCAGCTGATCCTGGAGGCACCCTGGAGTCTGAGCAGCAAGGCCAGGCTGCTCCTCACCCTGCCAGGCTCAGAGCTCCTGAGGAGGAGCAGGTGACACAGAGTAGTGGGGTGACAGAAGAAGAGAAAGTTCAGGAGGAGCATCTCCCTCCCACAGCTGATTCCAGCCTGGATGCTGAGAAGGAGCCTGTACTTGCAGGACAGCCTGTTCCTGGGCTGGAGCAGAGGCTGGAGAGTGTTCCCATTGGGAAAGCTGACCCAGAACTGGGTCCTTCTGCAGTGTCTTTGCAGGCAGAAGCTGCAGAACCTTCTGTTCCAGGAGCCAAGCCAGGAGAGGTGGATGAGGCAGCGCTTCCAGCACATCCGGCCGTGGAGCAGAAGGCAGAGGAGGCTGTGGGAGGTTTAGAGCCTCCTCCCTTAAATGGGGAGGAAGGGAGTGGCACAGACCCATGGGATGAAGCTGGCTCCGAGCAGGAACTTGCCTCAGTGACCAGCAGAGCAGAGCCAGGCTCAGCTGTCCTGGGAGAAACTCCAGGATTGCAGGAACTGGACTCCAGCCCCAGGCACACAGACTCCAGGTGAGGGGGGTGCTGAGTGCTGGGTTCAGCTGGGGCTGGGACAGCAGCAGGCCCAGGGGCTGCTCCAGGTGTGTCCCTGCTCCAGGACAGCCCAGCCAGGGGGCTGCAGCCCCCTCATGGTGCTGGCACTGGGTGGCACCAGCCAGGACCTGGCACAGACCAGACTGCCCAGCCCAGATTCCACTGGGAGCAGCCCCAAGCAGCCTCGTGTCTGCTGGAGGCAGTGGAGAACATTCCCAGGGGAGTGTGCAGTTCCTGTACTGTGTGATCCTGGTGCCTGCCAAGTCCCAGAGTTGCCCTGCACTGCTGCACAGCACCTGCCACAAAGGCTTCCCTTGGTGACAAAGCTTTGCCATCTCTCAGTAACAGAACTTGTAAAAGCAAATCCCATCATCTGAGAACCAGCTGCTCATTCTTTATCTCCTTGCAGCCTCTTTGAGGATGACAACTTCTTTGAAACAGCATCTCCTAAACCACTGAAGCCTCAAGTTCCCTCTGAAGAGGAGGATGAGGAGGAAGTGGTATGTATTTGGGTGTTTGGGACCTTGCTCTGATTGAGGCACAGTCTGTAGCTTGTCTGAAAATCCTCCCTGTGGCAGTGGGGGCCTGGCTGAGCTCAGAGCTCCCCATCCACCCCCTGTGTACATCAGGAGTGTCTGTGGCTGCTGACTGAGCTGGGAGGGGCTGGCTTGGCTGAGGGAGTGGTGACAGACTCCTGCTGGCATGAAATCAGTGGGACTTGGCAGGTTAATTGAAGGGTTTTCTTTGGCCCCTCTCCAATCCCTTCTAGTCTGTAAGCAACTCCTGCAATCATAGAACCACAGAATTGTTAAGGTTGGAAATGACCTTTAAGATCATCAAATCCAGCCATCCATGTAGCATCATTCACCATTGAACCATGTCCTCAAGTACCACATCCACCCATTTGTTGAACACTTCCAGGGATGGTGACTCCACACTGCCCTGAGTAGTCTGTGCCAATGCTTTACATTCCTTTCCATCAAGAAATTTTTCCTGTGATCTAATCTAAACCTAATCTTATCCATCACATGAGAAATAAAAGCTTGGGTAATGTGGCTTCTTGTTCCCACTCCTCAGAGCTGGCAGAGATTGCAGAGCAGTTTGTGTAGGGATTATGAAGTGCCAGGAGCTGACCAGTTTCCCTCTGGTGTGGCTTGCAGAGCATGAAGGGGCGTCCCCCTCCCGCGCCGCTCTTCGGTGACGACGATGACGATGACCTGGACTGGCTGGGCTGAAGATGTGGCTGCTGAGCCCTCTCCTCTGGGCATGGCCTCTTCCTGTGCTCTGAGCCCTTGGCTGCACACGTGGGACATTGGGAATGACCAGGGACTTCCTCGCTCTTGTCCTGCAGATGGATGGAGCAGCAGGGGGCTCTTGCTGCTCTCGTGGGTGCTCAGCCCTGAGCTGCCAAACACTGGGGCTGGGCTGAGTGCAGGAGCCACCCACTGTCNAGATGGATGGAGCAGCAGGGGGTTCTTGCTGCTCTCGTGGGTGCTCAGCCCTGAGCTGCCAAACATGGGCTGGGCTCAGTGCAGGAGGCACCCACTGTCCCCTCCCCTGAGCCCTGGATTCATTAACCTCAAACTTCCTGCAGATAGTGAAGAGCTTCAGCAGAGCAAGTCTGGCAGGACCCTGCAGTGGCAACACCCTGTTAAAAAATCAGACTAAAATCTCCTTCCCCAGTGATGAACTCCTTGGAATATTTCTCTTAGTCCCCGGGGTGGCTTCCAGGGACTCTGCCCCCTCTCCCCACTGTGTCTGAGCCATGTGCCACTGGAGGTTCCCCAGGAATCCCATCAGGTGTTTCTTGTGAGCCCCTGGATGTGCACAAGCAGCTTGGGGAGCCCTGGGGGCTGAGGTGGTTCAGGTGGGCACTGACTCAGAGCTGTGGCACAGGTGCTGCTGGACCTTGGAGCTCTGGTAAGCCAGGGCCTGAGCAGCTGTGCTGGGTGCAGGGAGCCCAGTCCCTGCTGTGTGTTGGTCAGACACTCACAGGCAGCTCCTCTCCTGTGCCCACAGCTGAGGTGGGTTTTGCTGGGCTGTGTTTCCCTATGGGAGCAGCAGTCCAGCTCTGGGATGTGCTGGTGTTTGGAAGTCCTTCCCCACAGCCCAGCCCCTCTCCCGTGCCTTTGGCTCTGCTGCTGTTAAAATGTGATCCCAGCACCAGTCACACTGTAGAGAGGGGTGGGACACAAGGCCCAGGCTGGGCTGGGCAGTTTAGGGTGTCACCCTGCACTCTGAGGGGACCAGGAGGGGAAAGGAGCGAGGACAGAGCTGGGCAAACAGCCTGGGGCTCTCACAGCACTTTTATTCTCCACTCATGGGTACTAACACAACTTCACCCCTGAAGACTTTCAAACAAATAAACCCCTTCATAAAATGAAAGGACTTAAACTAATTCTCCTAATTATATGGTTTTCTATACCTGCCTTTATAGTCTCTGACTGGAATTAGATCTGTGTCCCCCTAAAGGTGATGTCTTTGGAGGAAAACACCCAAAAGAGCACTGGGTGTTGCTGTTGGGGGGTGTGGCAGGTCCCGGTGCCCCACCCTCAGTGCAACAAATTGCCAAATGCAGCTGAAATTGGGGCAGAGACCAAAGCCTGTGACAGCCACCTTGCTGCCGTGCAGGGTGACCTGAGCTGGGCCTTCCTGGGCATTACTCAGTGCTGAATATGAGGGTATTTGAAACTGGATTTTCTGGGGGTGCTTGTGCTGCTCTGTCAGTGCCCTGATGTGGCCCTGATGGCCACAGGCCATCGTTACTCGTACTAACAAGTTCCACTTCTTGTTCCTCATTACAGATAGACACCCTGAGGGATTTGCATTTCACTTCTTGGAAAATAAAGTGCAATTAAACCTGTATTTTTTGCTTGCAATGGTTTTACTTTAGTCTGGCTTCATCTGTAACCTGCAAACTGACTTAGCTCTCACTTAAATTGGGAATAATTTGCTCTAGAAGCTGTTCTTGTCTGTTTGTGTTGTTGAAGCCCTCCCTTGGGCAAGGAGAGAAGGTCCCTTTGTGCTGTGGCTTCCTGGGCTCTCACACTGGACTGTGTTGGTGTGAGAAGCTGGAGCACAAAGAACTGTGACAGTCACAGAGGGCACTTGCCTGGTTCCCCTCAGATTTTAGGGGAGGGGATCTTGGGCATCTCCAAGGCTTTGCAGAGCCCAGTCCCTCCTGAGCTGCTCTGGGGCTGCAGGAAGGTTCAGCTCCACTGTGCCCGGGAGCCCTGAGCAGGAAGTGATGTGCAAGAGTTGAGATTGAAACTTTCATTCAGGCCCAGCAGGTGCCACAACCCCTTCCCCACCCTGGCAGCTCCCTCTACCTCGGCCCGGCCTCAGGCTCAGGATCCAAATTAAGCCGGGACTGTGTCCCTCGGTGCCTGTGTGAGCACCTGCCTCACCCGGGGGTGCAGGGGGGGAGCTCTGCGCCTCCAGGGGCAGAGCAGCCTCGGGGAGGGAGGGATGTGCAGAGGACGATGCTGTCTCAGGAGCTGAGATGGGGCTAATCCTGATCCTGGGTGCTGAGTTCTGGACAGAGGTGGGTGAAGCACGGAGGACGTTGCTGAGGATGTGCCCAAGGAGGTTGCCGGGGGCTGGGAAGGAGAGGACCCCCTGCTCCATCCTGGTCTCAGCCCCTGCCCTGCGGGCCGAAGGTCCCGGACTCCCAGGGAAACACCCGGACGCGCTGCTGGGCCCATGTCTGGCTTTAATGTCTCTCGTCTCTGAGGAGCTGAGCCCTTCTCCTCCCTCTGCGGGCACCGCGCCGGGCTCTCCTCCGGGAAAGGGCTTTGAGTTGCCCTGGAGAGCAGCTTCGCCGCCAGGGCAGCCCTGCGGGACCCCTCCCGTGCCCTCTGAGCCCGTCCTCGCTGCCCCGGGGGATGTTCCGCTGCCTGGCTCGGTGACACCGCCGAGCTCTGCCGCGGGCCCGGGGCCGCCCGCACGGAGCGGGAGCGCAGCCAGAGCCCGGGGCGAGGACGGCGCTGCAATAAGTTAATTTTTAAAGAGTCTGATGGCCGGGGGCTCTCGTGCGGGGCAGCCGAGCGTCCTGCGGGCCCCAGGGCTGGATCCCGGCAGGTGCTGAGCCCTGGCCGGGGCCGTGCCCACCGAGGGGTCCACGGCCCGAGAAGTCCCTGACCATCACCGAGTCCATCCACCGGGCAGGGGCGGGTTGGAATGGGATGGGAGCCCCCTCCGCCATCCGGACCTACTTGAGGAAGACGAGCAGGAAGAAGGTGGAGACGATGAGCACGAGGATGCCGGCGGCGAAGCCGAGGCGCAGGTTCTCCATGGAGGCCAGCGGGGGCTGCGTGTCCAGCAGCAGCCCCCGGCCCAGCAGCCCCAGCACGAAGGCGTGCGGGGCCTCGGAGCCGCGGCGGAGGCCGCAGGGGGACACGGAGCTGCTCACGGCGAACACGGGGCCGTGGGACGAGCAGAGCG
>VZTB01002656.1:134945-165913 GCA_013397245.1 Thryothorus ludovicianus | reverse complement strand
GTGTTTTTTTTTTTAATTTTATTTTTTTGTTTTACTTTTCCCCGCAATCTCAGAAAGCGCCCAGACTCCCGGGTGATGCTCCAGCTGTTTTGCCTGACCCGTAGCTGAGCTCTTGGGGCCGTGGTGGCCCTGGCGATGAAGGATGGCGCGGCACTGCCGACGTGCCGGGAAGTGCTGGCACCTCTTTGCGGGCACTGTCCCCGAGCGGACCTTGCCCTGAGCTCCTGTCACCCATTACCATCCCCAGCACGGCCCGGCGGTCACCGGACGGGATGGAGGGGCGGTGGGATGGGATGGGAAGGCAGAGCGGATGCCGTAGCTGTTGCAGCATCGCGGCTGCTGGCCGGGTGTCGGGGCAGCCCTCGGGATCTCCTCCCTCTCTGTGGAGTCCCCGTGGGGAGGGGGCGCAGGGGGGGCTCCCTGGGGGGCTGGATCCACTCGCCCTGCTCCTCACCGACCCTCAGGCCAGGACTCCTGAGCCCCTCCTGCTCCCCGACCCCAGGGAATGCCGAAGGAGGGGAAACAGGGAGGAGTGAGGGTGCTCTTCCTGCCTCATTCGGGCACCTCCGCCAGGGCTCCCCTCCTCCATCCCAAGCCCCAGCGGCTGCTGGTGCAGCCCCCTTGCCCCTCCCCGGATAGGACCTGCCTGCTCTGATGTGCAGCCACAGCAAAACGTGAAAACAGAGGCTGGAAAAACATCCCCAGAGTGTTCCCAAGGCGCCGGCCCTGGTGCTGTGGCACGTCCCCAGGACACCGGTGGCACTGGGCACGGGCCACCTCCACAAGGCCACACGTGTCCCACAGGGATGCTCTGCACGGGGCAGCTCATGTGAAGCAACCCAAGCGCAGGGTCCAAGGTCTCCCCTCCCTGGACAGCCCTGGGGCATCTCCACAGTGAGCAAAACCCTGGGAGAAGGCACAGAGCCTCGAATTCTTCTCTGTCTGACAAGAAGGAGGAGGTGACACTGGGACAATCGGGCACGTGGTAGCCCCATCACTGCTCTCAGCCATCACCCCTGCAGAAGGAAAGAAGCAGCAAACACCTCCAGCAGAAACCAGCTGCAGTTTAATGGCTGCTCCTGGGGAAGGCTGTGGTGGGACCAGGCTGTGGCAGCATTTTTATATTTCAAGGTCAAGAGCTGAGGGAGAGACAGGAATTGTTACAAATCAGTGAGAGCAGAGAAGTCCCCACAGCCCACTGCACAGAGGCACCGTGGATCTGAGCTGGGCACAGCCCCAGCCCTGTGCCAGTGCTGTCTGGTGGCAGCAACACTTTCTGCTCCCTACCTGACTTGTGGATGAGGGACCCCACTGGGCTCCTCTGGCCAGGGCAGGTCCCTCCAATTCTGGGGGTGTTGCACTCCCCCCTCCCGCAGGAGCAGGAACCGGGGGCTGGGGAGCTCCTGAGGCTGCAGGTGCAGAAACGCTCCTGTGGGGCTCCAGGGCAGAAGCCCCAGACCTTTGGCATGACAGAGGTGCAAGGCACTGTCAGCACGCGAAGAACAGCAGGTCCTGGCCGAATCCTCCCACGGGAAATTCCCTCACCTCCGGACAGCACTGCTGGAAGCACTCCCAGTGTCCCTGCTGAGCCAGGGGCCTTTCTGAAGGCAAACACCTCTGCCAGAGAGGAGGAGCTACAGGTGTACTGAGTTTGTCACCCAGGCACGGGGACGCCGGGCGGGCAGGCAGCAGGGAGCGATCCTCAGCTGGGTGCTGAGAGCCATCGGGGAGCTGGGAGGATGAGAGGCTGCCGGGTGCAGCCAGGGCGGGGCCGGGCAGTGCTGGCCGTGCCGGTGAGGGGCTGCTAACAGGGGCAGGAGCGGCAGCGGGGACACCCCGGCAGCGGGGACACCCCGGCAGCGGGGACACCTCGGCAGCGGGGACGGCGCCTCCCGGGCCGGTCTATGCGCTGTGGAAGACGCGGATGCGCTGGGCGATGTCCTGGCGGCACAGGGGACACGAGTGCAGCCGCTCGCAGCAGCCCTGGCAGCAGCAGACGTGGCCACAGGGCAGGAAAATCATCTGGGGCTGGGGGAGAGACAAAGAGGGGACACAGAGAGTGCTGCTGTCCCCGAACACCGGCCCCGGCACACGGGGAGCTGGGGATCACCCGAGGGGTCTCAGCGTGGGGGGCAGAGCCCCGCACCCCGATCTCGGTCCCCCCTGGGTGTGCGGGCCCGGGGCTGTGCCGAGCAGGACACAGGGAAGGACACGATGGGACGCAGGGAAGGAAGGACACTGGGGGCTGACTGAGCCCCTTGAGTGCTTCCCATGGCTGTGGGTGGAGCTCAGCGAGGTCCTGTCCTGCCCTGCCCTGCTCTGCTCTCTCTCCATCCCAACTCCGGCTGTGCCCGGGGGCTGGCGGGATGAGCAGCGGGGCATTGCCAAGGCCAGGCTGGGGACACAGACCTGGGGATGCGCTGGATCCCGCCCTCCCTCCGCCCCTGCTCCAGCCCCGGGTTCTGCCGGGTCTCACCTCCTGCTCCATGCACACAACGCACTCCGACTTCTTGTCCCACTGCAGCGGTGGGGCCGTGGGGGCCGCGGGGCTCGGCGGCTCCTCCAGGGGAGCGCTGGGCTCTGGGGCCGCAGGGACCTCGGTGTCCTCTGCCCTCCGCAGCTCTGCAGCCACAGCCAGACGTGAGTCCCCCGAGCACTGCCCATCGCCCACCTCCCTGCCTCCCCTCCTCACACACCCACGGGAGGTGTCTGACCCACAGAGCTCCCTGCTCCGGGCTCAGGTACCTGCTGTGAGTGTCAAATGTGGCAGCAAAGAACTGGGGGTACCTGGGGTGCTCGTGGCCACAGCCAGGATCTCCCGAGCCCGTCTGAGGATGGCATGCTGCAGACCAGCCTCTGTCACACCGAGCTGTGGGGCAAGAGCAGGGTGTTGGCCCCAGAGGCACAGCAGGCTGATGTCCTCAAGGGGACACTGAAAACTCCTGGGCATTGCTAGCAAGATGTGGCTGTGCTAAGGAAGACCCCTCTGCCAGGTACCAGGAATTTCCTGGGGTTACTTCTACTACAGAGAGCATCTGGAGGATGTTGGAGGGTGGAGCCAGGCTGCAGCTCACCCTGCAAATCTCTGGGAGAGCCACTGCCCACAGGGACAGTCAGAGCCTCACAGGCACCTGTCTTTGTGGAGAGGTGACACAGCAGAGCCCCACAAGCAGCACTTGGTCCTGCCAGACCCACCAGGTGCAGCCAGGCTCGGGGCAGGGACAGGGACAATCCCTGCTGGTGTCCCACACTGTGGCTCTGCTGTACCTTTTCCAGGTCACGGGCGCTCATGGTGCCGAGCGTTTCCAAGGATATTCGGTGGTGAGCGAACACTGGCACGTACTGGTCAGCAGAGAGCTCCAGCAGCAGGGTCACCAGCTGCTGCTCCAAACCCTTCTCCTGCAAAACATGGAATGAGCTCCCAGGCTGCACCAGGGCTGGGAGTGTGCTCATCCCTGCCCTGCTCCAGCTGCATCTCAAACACACCAAAGCCTGGAAGCCCAACAGCTGGAGCAACTCTGGCCCCAGGTGTTTTATGGGCAGGGTTCAAAATGTTGAGGTCTGGGAATCATTGAACATCCTGAGTTGGAACAGACCCCCAGGATCATCCAGCCCAGCCCCTGGCCCTGCCCAGACCCCCCAAAATCCCACCCTGGGCATCCCTGGGGCCGTGCCCATTCCCTGGGCAGCCTGGGCAGTGCCCAGCACCCTCTGGGGGAAGAACCTTGCCCTGAGCTCCAGCCTGAGCCTGCCCTGGCCCAGCTCCAGCCCTTCCCTGGCTCCTATGCCTGGCCCAGAGCAGAGATGGGAGCTGCCCCTCGGGAGGAGCTGCAGCCTCCAGTGAGCTTCCCTCACATGAAAAAACTCCTTTGCCAATCCATTTGGATTGGATCTGTGTGAGGGGTCTGTGCCCTGCTCTCAGCCTTAGCTCAGGGCACTGTCCTTGCTCCCCCCAGAGCAGTGCCACAGTGGGAGTGGGAACAGCAGCAGCACCTGGAGTTTCAGGGAGAGAGGCTTCTGGTTCAGCAGGCGCTGGTACTGGATCAGCCAGTAGTTCTCCTGTTTGGTTTCACTCTTTGCCTCCATTTCCAGCTGAAAAACAAACTCATTCATTCAGCAGCCCGAGGGCATGTGACATGGGGAGTTCAGGGATGGGTGTGCAGGAGAGAACTCCCAGCCTGGGCAGTGCAGGGCCCAGCCAGAGCACTGTGATGGGAGTCAAACAGGCATTTCTGGCTCCTGCAGGCTGGCCTCACTTTGACCCCACTCCCACCCAGTCCAGGGCTGTGCATCCCCCTGCTCCCTTCTCCCCAGGCCCTGTGGCCTGGTCTCTTGAGGCTCAGGAGAGTCTGGAGATCTTCAGGATTGCAAGACCACAACTCTCATCCCTTGTGCTCATCCTGCTTCCCACTCCTTCCCAGCAGGGCCACTGATGGTGATGATGGTGCCCCACGCTGCACCAGGGAGTGCTGCTGTGCCCCCCCAGTTTACATTAGAACTTCCTGGGTCTAAATTGGCCTCTGGATCTGGACACAGCCCTGCTCTGCTCCCCTTCACTCCCACACTGAGCCAGGAACTCTCCCTGCAGCCAGCCCAAATGCTTCTTCATCCACAGTACTTCATGAGGGGCTTCATTACCAGGATTTGTTGCAGCTCTTCCTCCCTTTGCTTCTTCTCCTTGAGCAGCTGCTGCAGGAGGCAGCCGAGTGCCTGGCGCTGCTCCGTGACCATCTCCTGCAACAGGAGAGCTCTGGCAGCCACATCCCCACACTGCTGCCACTCTGTCCCCTTCCCAGCAAAGCCCCTGCCAGACCCACACCAGTCCCTGTGGCTGTGCAATCCCTGTGCCCCATGGCTTGCATCCTCTCCTAGCAGCTGGCAGGGCAGAACCAAGCTGAACAGCCTGCACTGCCTCTGCACTGCCCAGCCCACCCTGGTTGCAGCAGCTCCTCCTCACACCACCAGCAGTTCAGCCAAAAGTATTCATGGTCCTCCTCCTTAGAATCATGGAATCCCAGACTGGTTTGGGTTGGTTTGGGTTAAAGTTCATCTCGTTCCACCCCTGCCATGGGCAGGGACACCTTCCACTACCCAAGGTGCTCCAAGCCCTGTCCAGCTGAGGAAAGACCAGCTGAAAGTAGGTCTGGAATCCTGCAGTTAGACAGGACAGGTGAGGTCCCCATGCCTTTGGGTGCTTCCTTTCCCTGGGGTCTCACCCCAAGCACACCAGAGCAAGGCCAGGCAACTCTGCAGCCACTCCTTGGCAATGCAGAGTTAAGTGGCTCGGGAATGTCCCACCAGAGGCCAGTGGTCATCAGCCACAAGGACTTCAGATGCCCATGGACAGAGGGATTCTGTTACACCCTGAAGTTTGGGGAAACCTTCATTGATCACAGAATCTCAGACTGATTTGGTTGGAAGGGACCTTAAAATCCATCTTGTTTTACCCCCTGCCACAGGCAGGGACATCTTCCACTATCCCAGGGTGCTCCAAGGCCTGTCCAGCCTGGGACCAGCACCTAGACTCTGCACAGGGACAAGTCCCCTGGTTAACAGAGGAACAGCTGCCTCTCCCAGGCCATTCCCACCTCCAGGTGACCAGGGCTGCATTGCCCTGACAGAGGCAGAAAGCATCAGGACCTCCACAAAGGGGAGAGGGACAACTGATGACAGGGGGGAGCTACCCTAGCCCCAGCAGGGACCCTTTGGGCTGCACAGCACCAAGGGCAGGGGGATCCAGAGAGATCCAGGTGTTCAGGCCTCGTTCCTTGGCTCCTGGTGCTGAAGCTGCAGGTGGGTACCTGGGCAGAGCCGTGTCCTGCACTGCTCTGCAGCTCCTGTGCTCAGCAGGGTCACACCTGGTCTGCCCTCCGTGAACTCTGGATGCTCCCCATCCTCTGCCCTCCAACTCCAGAGTGACACAGAGGAGCTGTGTGAGTCCAGGTAGCACAAACCAAACCTTACACTTGAAGGATCCAGGACAGGGCTGGCAGGCACTGCTGCCTGAAGCCAGCACTTACCACAGCTCTGTGCCTGCCCTGGGTATTTGTCACTGACCTGACCTGGCACATGGCACACAGAAGAAAACAACTGATGCAAAAGCATCATAAAACAAAATTTAAAGCCAAGATGCTTAAGCTACACCTGGTATTCCTCAATGTGTGACCGCTGATGATGGCAAAACCAAAACACAACACAATGTAAAAGGACATGCAATGCACAGCAGGCAGGAGTTTTTGGGACAGCCAATAACAGGATTGCAAAATCCTTCCTCGCCCAGTACACCTGGAACTGTCCAGGCCTACCAGAGCTCCTCTGTCTCTCTGCTGAGAATGCCTGGGGATGTTTAGGAGCAGCAGCAATGTCCCACATTCCCAGGACACAGAGGGGTTGGTGTGTCCTGTGCAGAAGGACTTTCTGACCAAAGCATAAAACCATCTGGAAACTGCCAGGAGCAAAGGAAACAAGTGGAGCAATCCCAGAGCAGAGAGGGTGGGGGGCAGCCCCAGAGCCCCACGTACCTGCAGAGTCTCTGTGTCCAGTTCTTGCCTCTTTAACTCCAGCTGTGTCAGCTGCAATAACTCTGTTTCTATTAATTTAATCTAAACAGAAGATGAGACATTTTTTTACTGACATTTAAAATTACTTTAATTTATGCTCTTTTAAAATGAGGTCTGACTGGCAAGGGCAGCACTGCAGAGCACCCAGAGGTTGGGGGGAGCTGCTTGTGCCCTTTGGTGATGTGTGTGCTGAGGGTCTCTCTTCTCTTACCTGAGGAGCTGTGTCATCCCCACCCAATTGTCTCTCTCCTCTGAACACCTTCTGCTCAAGTCTGGAACCTCACTGCAATCAGTTTGTGCACCCAAACACTTTGCAGGGTCTTTGGAAAGCAGAGTCAAGGCCCTCCCAGCAGCACAGCTCAAAACTCAGACCCCTGGTTTCCAGGTGCCTCCAGCAAACCCAGAACAACACCTGCTCTTTCAGGTGGGGCAACTCAGACACAGAGAGCTGAAGTGACTTGCCCAAGGTCCCACAGCAAAGCCAAGTTGAGAGCCCAGCTCATCCCTCTGCCAGGCCACCAACTGCCCCCAGGCCACTCTGCTCCCACTGACCCCAGGGCTCTGCCCCTGCCCTGCCCCTGCAGCACAGGGTGGGAGGGGTCCCAAGGGTGAAAGGCCCAGCCTTGGTATCAAGGAACAAACTCCATTCACAGAGCAAGAGAGAGCAAAATGCAGGGCCCTGATGCTGGACTCAGGCAATGATGGAGAGGTGTCAGACAGCTCACAGTCTTACAGCACAGATTGGTCACTGGGGCTCTGAAAATATCCAAGCCCTCAAGTTTACCCACCAAATCCTGACTTGAGACTTTTCTGCTGTGTCAGATCAGGAGAGGGAAGATTCTGGAGCACTGTGTCAGAAACCAGCAACTCTCCTTCCTGGATTCACCACTTCTGCCTTTCCACCCTCCTGCATCCACCATTGCTGCCTTCCCACCCTCCTGCAGCATTCACTGCCACTTTTACATCACCCTGCATCATCCACCTCTACATTCCCATCTTCCTGCATCATCCATCACTCCTTTCTCCACCAGCTCTTGCTCTTCCCCTCAACTACATCACTGCACCTTCTGCAGAATGGAGTTCAGAAAGGCAAGCTGAGAATGGGAAAGAAAAGGTGAATTTATGACTCAAGGTGCAGCTCTGATGTGCTGTATGGAGATGCAGTGGGCTCATGTGGAAGCAGCAGCCCTGCCAAGCACACAGCCTGAAGGAAATCAGAGGTGCAACTGCAGATCACCCCTGGAGCCAGTGCAGGTTTGTCCTCCAGTGCTTCCCTCACCAGTGCTGAGGTGACTGAAGGAATGGCAATGCCACCACCTCCAGGAATCTAAAACCTGCTTAGACACTTCCTCCCTCTGAGCTGGGAGACTGGAGTGTAACCAGCACTGCCCAACTCTCTGCTCCAGAGCTCTCAGCAGTACCAGAGCTCTCCACGGTCTCAGACCCTGCTCTCTGCTCTCAGCACTTTGTTGTTCCTCCCAGGGTCTCATCAAGCAGCAGGATGAGCTGAGGAGCTGGTTGCTCTTTCCTCTGTTGCTGACTCACCTGGTTCCTGATCTGCCTGTGCATAAGATCCTTCTTCACCTGGAGAGCTTCAAAGGCAGCTTTCTGCATCTCAATCTAAGGGACAGGTAAAATCCTGCTTAGTGAGGTGGTTGGTTGCAGTTGCAAGGACTCAGGTACAAGTCCCTGAGTGGTGCTTGCTCTGACCAACGGTGTCCTGCAACACAGCTGAGAGCCCAACAAGTAAAACCCACCTCAAAGACACACAGAGAAACATTAATGTTCTCCAGACATCTGGAATGCTCTGTGTGACCCCACCTCTCCTTTTCAGCAGCACTGAGCAGCAGGCTGTGCTGCAGGGCACAGCTCCCCAGCACTTCTGAGAACAAGCTTTGAAAATGCTTGTCCCAAGTCCCCCTGGAAACCTGCCAAAAGATAGGATTTCTGTCTCAAAATCCCCTCTTAATCATCATGGCAGTTTTGCTTCCCATGATCTTTGTGATCGTGATCCCATGATCATGTGCTTCTGACTTTTCTGAAAATTTGCTCTCTATATAAAAAATAATTTTTTTTCAACCACCCAAGTTAGTTTAGAATAGCAGATATTCTCAAAGTTCAGCATGTAGTGTTAAATAAAATCACTTCTGCATGCAGCCCAGCACAGCCACTGCTGCTCCTGTGACCCACTCTGGATCCTGCTCCCTCTCAATCCCCCATGAGCAGTTTGCTCCTTTGCCTACCTGCTGCAAGATCTGACTGACAGCTTTGTTCTGATCCAGCTGCTGACAAGCCAGGGTTTGCTGGAACTTCTGATCCATCTCAGCTAGGCTGCAAAGAGATGCATGTGCCATGGAGTTAATGCTGGGATTCCTGAGGCAAGCCAGAGGAAAAGCAGGAGGAGGAATTTCCTACTGAACAGGGGAAGAGCTGTGGACTGCACAGCTGAAGGCCACAAATTTAACACCTCCTTCCCTACACCCAAACCAAACCTGCAACACAGGCTTCTGTGGACCTGCTGAGCAGGTCACAGGCTCATAAGGCTGTTTTTGGTCAGTGTCAGATGTTGCCAGATAAAAATTTCTCATCTCGTGGTAAACAGTGAGCCAGGATGCTCTCAGTGTGTGCAGCAACACTCATGTACTGCTTATGCACACACAACATCCTTGAGGCAGCCTGGGAGGTGAGGGGAGGAATTCTGGGCTACAGTTTGGCACTGAAGTGCCTCAAGAAACAATACAACTGGTCTATCTTCATCCTCCATATTTAGCTTAATGTATGAGGCAAAATAAACAGTGCAAAAAAAGTAACAGTTCCCCCAAAGTGTGATTAACATGCAAATTGTGGTCGTTAGAAGGTGGTTCATTTAAGGGAGTCTGACAGTTTAATTTGCACTGTCCTGTGCTGTTACAGCTGTCCTGCTGCATTCCAGCAGCTCCAGAGGTTCCTGGTGTATTTATGGCAATGACACTGCTGAAAGAAAGGGATTCAACACCAGCACCACCAGCCCCAGACACCCCCTGCACCTGGAGCAGGCCTGGCTGACGAGGTCCTGCCGACGAGACTCGGAGGTCATTTGGAGGAGCTTGTTCTTGTAGGTCTCAGCCAGCATCTGCTGCATGGCAGCTGGGGACAGAGGGGACAGAGGGGCTGTCAGTGCCTGCCTGGCCTGGGTGTGCAGAGCAGGACTCACCCACCACTGCTGCTGCAGTCACTGCAGCCAATAGTGGCTCCTCTCTCATTGCTCTGTCTCTTCCCATTTCACTGATTCCAGAGCACACCCATCCACCTGAGACCTCCACTCTGCCTGTGCCTGCACCTCTTCAGTGCTCAGAGGAGCCCAATCACTGCCCACCAGCCCTGAGGTCACAGAATCACAGACTGTCCTGGGAAGTAGGAAGGGAATCCCAGGATCATCCAGCCCAGCCCCTGGCCCTGCCCAGACCCCCCAACACTCCCACCCTGGGCATCCCTGGGATGTCCAAAGGCTCCTGGAGCTCTGGCAGCCTCGGGGCCGTGCCCATTCCCTGGGCAGTGCCCAGCACCCTCTGGGGGAAGACCCTTGCCCTGAGCTCCAGCCTGAGCCTGCCCTCGCCCAGCTCCAGCTGTTCTCTGGGTGCTGTCCCTGGCCCAGAGCAGACTGGAGTTGGGCTCTGCCAGTCTTAGGGGGACACCACCTTCTGTTTCACCAGAGAAACACATCTGGCCATGGTCAGCATGAGCAGAAAAGGCTCCCCAGCACCATTCTTGTTCACTGGACATGAACCTGATGGATTAACAGGGAGCTTGGCTTGTGCCTCATGGAGAACAGGTAGGCAGCTGCAGGTGGAAGCTGTGGCAAATGGTTACTGCTGCTCCCTGTGCCCATCAGGGCATGTCAGAATGTGCCAGAGCATCTCCCATGTGGTTGCCACCTACCCAGGGCATCTCCAGAGGAATTTCATATAATCAATAAGGTTGGAAAAGAGCTTTAAGATCATCAAGTCCAACCACATCACCACACTCACCACTAAACCATGTTCTTGAGTGCCACTTCTACATTTTTTCAACACTTCCAGGGATGGTGACTCCACCACTGCCCTGGGCAGTCTGTACCAATGCCTGATCACTCTTTCCAAGGAAGAATATTCTAATATCCAACCTAAGCCTTCGCTGGAACAGCTTGTGGCTGTTTCCTCTTGTCCTGTCCCTTGTTCCCTGGGAGCAGGGCCTGACCCCCATTTGGATACACCCTTGTTTCAGGGAGTTGTAGAGAGTGAGAAAGTCTCTCCAGAGCCTCCTATTCTCCAGGCTGAGCCCCCTCAGCTGCTCCTGGTGCTCCAGACCCTTCACCTCACCTCCCCAAAGACCTGTCTGGACTTACAGGCCACTTCCCTCCTGCGCAGCTGCTCCGTCTCCTCCTGGGTTATTGCCATCAGCTGCTCCATCCTGATTCTGCCAACAAACAGCAATTCAGCCACTCCTTCAAAAGAGCTCTTTTCCTCTACCCACCCAGCTCAGAGTCTCAAGGCTGGGCAGGTTCACCCTGCTCAGGAAAGCTGGGCTTATCAGAGACACTAAAGCCTAGGTGACTTTTTGGTGAAGAACCTCTAAGTTTTATGAGAGACAATAAAAACTTTGCTCAAAATCATGGGGACAGTGGCTTTAGACAGGGAAGTTGATTTTTCTGAGTGACAGAACATCCACACAACGTGCACGTGCTCTCCCCAAACAGTGCCAGACCCTTCCTTGGCTTTCCTTTCTCCTGGGCCCTGCACAGCTGGCCCAAGAGAGCAGTTCCACTGCAAGCAGCAGCCTGGCCTCCCTCCCCATCCCCCTGTCCTTGTCCCAGCACATTCCCCCCACCATTTACCAGGTCAGGAGCTGGTGTGGCTGGGGAACAATCTGACAAACAACTGGATGATGTTCATCCAGTTTACTGGGCCCCAGCACAGCTGGCTGAAGGGAGGGGCAGCTCAGAGGCAGGGCAGAGCTGGGGACAGTCACTTTTGGTGGCAGTTAGCTCAGAGTGCTGAATGGCAGATTTACATCCCATCTACTCCTCCCTGCCTGCAAACATTGTTGAAACACCTTCTTGACTGCCTTGCTTGCCAGCAGATGGAGGATCTCTTGGTCCTTGACATTGGAATACAGAGTTTCATTCTCAAACTCATTATTTAGGACCATTCAGAGATGAAAAAAAGGTAAAATCATGCTGTCACTGGGTGAGCCAGACTGGGTAGGACCAGGCACACTGAGTTCAGTGTCTTGTCTCCAACAGTGACCAGAGTCAGGTATGAGATAAACCTCACCTGACTTAGGGTGGATTCAGACTGGTGACTCTGAAAGGAAGCTCCCAGCCCTCTTCTCAGCTTCTTACCCCTTTTCCAGACAAGTTTGTTTCAAAAAGACTCACCTCTCATTCTCCAAGGACTTCAAAATGTCTGAACTCCGTTTTTGCCTAAAAAAAAAAAATCAAACAAAAGGTTTTTATCAAGCTGAATAAAACATTCCAGTCCCCCAGACAGTAGAATCAGAGAATCACAGAATATCCTGACACAAAAGGGACCCACAAGGACCAACAATCCCTCCATGTGACTGAGAGAAGACAACTTTGCTGTCCTGCACAGCAGAGCAGCTTTCAGCAGGCTGGGCACCTCCCACCAGCACCAGCTCACATGGAAACCCAGCAGACACAGGCAGGGCCACCTTAACACTTCAAATTTGCACTTTTCATGAGGAATTAGAATTTCTTCCATAGGACTGCTAAATCTCAACATCATACATCTATGAAACAGTTTTTTTAAGATGCAAATTCCATGGGCTTTAAATGGGGAAGTGCATGAGCTAAGGCAGCTCCTCCAGACACTGATCCTGACCAGGTCCAAAACACTCAGGGACGAAATGAACCGCTCAAATCATGACCAAAAAAAAAAAAATCACAGCAAGAACCTCTGGAAACCCACCTCTGGTTGTCCTCCAGCAGCTTCTGGATCCGGCTGGCAATGCCCTGCTCTGTGTCCTTCAGCTGCTGCAGCAGCTTCAGCCTCTCCTCCTCCAAATAGCGCTGGTGCTTCGACAGACCCTGCTCCAGCCTCTGCTGCTCCTGCCCAGAGCAGGGGAAACCAGGAGAAGCTGGTGGGTTTAGGGAAGGCAGTGGGTGCCCTGGAAGGGCCCTGCCCACCACACCCACCTCTCTCACTGTCTGCAGGACCTCATCCTTGTGGTTGTTGAGCTGCTGCACCAGCAGGGCCTGTTCTCGCTGCCCCATGTTCAGGCGCTGCTCAAATTCCAGCTTCTCCTGAGTTTTTCTTTCCTGAGAGGAATAAGAAGATGAATGACAGGAGTCTCCTTTCCCAGCAAGAATATATTCTGGCAAAAAGGTAAATCAAGGCACAGTAGTCCCTTGCAGAGAAGAAGGGAAGCCAAATGGCAAACAGGAGGCTTGCCTACAGGAGGGGAATGTTCTCTCCTTAGGAACCCAAAAACTGGGAAGCAGAAGTTGCTGCTCTCTTCATAATAGTCTCCAAACTCTTTCATGTCATGAAGCTGAATTCCCTGGGCATTGACTAATACTAAACCGGCCAATATAAACATATGGAAGGAAGCCCAGAATGCAGGTTGGGTTCAGCTCCACATGGCACAGGACTCCCTTGCAGCCAGCTCTGGGCAGCTTGAGCCAAAGGCACTGGAAAACTGCATGGAAGGAGCTTCTGGTCATTTCAAAGTGAGCCTTGCACAGGGGAAGAGACAGAGACCAGGGAAACAAAAAGAACAAACTAAAAGTGCAGCAAGGTGAGGGGAATGAGAAACAAAATTAAAAGATGGAAAACAAAAACCAGAAGCAGACCCATGCTGCAGACAAAGCAGTTGCAGGAGTTGATCCTTACCTTCCTCTTCTCATAATCCAAGAATTTGTTCTGAAAAATAAGCAATATCAGCAGACATTTATTGCCAGAAGTACTATTTTTGTAGATCTTATTATTCCACAGTACAACCTCCCCTAACTGACTGAAGACATCAACCAAAGGCACAGGAACAAAGGCCCAATGTCAGCCATTCAGGCTTCTCCAGGGACAAAGGCATTGACTCTGCACTTGCCAAAGAGCACAGGAATCAGCACAGTTACCACAATTATTGGCCTAGCCTCCCCTTTCCCAGGCAGGGCTGAACATGTCTAGCACTTGGCTGGGATGTTCTGGGTTCTTCTACAGTTTGCTGTCCCCCCAAAAACAGATATCACACACTGCACATTCCATGTCACACTGTCACTCATGTCCCTTGGCTCCATCACTGCATCAAGGATGGAGACAGCTCCTTGGGATGTGTCTTCCAAGAGTCAGCATGGTGACACCAGCCCCAGCTCAGGAAGGAGATGAGCCACCCTTACACACACTGTGCCTGGCTGCTCCCTTGATCCCAAAAGACACAACTCATGGAGGGGAAGGTGATGAGGGATGATGTGCCAAGTGCAGTGAGATGCTTTGGTGGAGCACAGAGACAAATCCCAAACTCTCTGGTGCAGGGGAGCCTCACCTGCCACTCACTCTTCTTTTCCAGGTATTTTTCCACTGTCCTGTCCACCCCATCCACCGAAGTTCCTCCTCCATCGCTCTCCAGCGTGGGCAGCAGGCACTGTGAGGGAGGGTAGTATGCAATTCCACACTCTGGAAGGCATCAGACACAAAATAAGAACATTTGGGGTTCAAAGACCTCCTTGGCACCGTGGCTGAGAGCTGGATGGTGTGTGGGACTGCTTCCAGCTGTGCTCCCTCTGCCCACACACCAAGGAGTGCCTGGCAGGGCTCCTCCAGCTGAGGCAGAACAGACGAGCTCAGGGAGGAGGTGGGGCCACTCCACCCCCACCAGGACAAGGATCTGCTCAGACAGAAACAAATCCTGCACAGAGCTGCAGGCTTGGTGACTTCTGCAGGGCTGCAAATGTTACTGCCCAAACCAAAATAAGTTCTGACTACACCTTGCAAGGCACTTCCCCTGCATAAAACCTCCATCAAAGCTCCCTGTCTCTATTAAACACAGTGTCTACAAACTTACAATAATTTTCCTTTGTAATTTGAGTTTTCTATCTGTTTTCATCATTCTCATAACAACCTGCAGGGCCCAGGTCCTTCCTCAGAGAAAATGAGGGCAGCAGGGACCTTGAGTGACTGCTGGGTCTCTTTCCTTGTCCCAGGGCAGTGTCAGCTGGACAATGCTTAATCCTCCCACAGGAGAAAATCCAAATAACCACGGGAGATGCACTGATTTCTTATGGTCACTGAGACAGTCTGACCCAGCCACTCTGGTTTTTAACAAACCACTCTACAGCTCAGTGTGGCAGAGCTCAGGGAAGGACTCATTTTGTGCTGTTTGCCAACAAAGACAGGTAAGCAGGTGTGCAGGGCATCAGCAACGACCCCAAGCAGAGCCCACACAATGACTGTCCCTCAGAAATGCCATCTCTGGGCACAGCCCAGGTGCTCCTGGCTTACCCTTGCAGAGGAACTGCTGGATGGCCTCTGTACCTGCACTGCAGATGTCAGGGGGTGGGTAGGTCATGGCAGAGGCATCCAGGGTCAGCGTCTCCAAAAGAGAACACACAGAGCTCCAGGTTATTCTGAGTCCAGACAGAATCCAGCTGCAGTTCTCCTTGCAGCTCCCAAAAAATCTTACTTAATGTTACCCTAAACCCTGACATAAATGTGAGGCTGTATTGAATCCTTACTTGGGTGTCTGGCACCTTTCAGAGGTGACTCCACTGTCTCTTATTTGGAAATTTCTGAGCTAGCAATTCACTGGAGCATTTCTCTCATGCAGATATTGGCACTTCATGTTTAGGTACCAGAGGTCAGAGCACTCCTCAGCTGCAGACATTCCCTACTCCATGTCAGGGATCTGGAGCCCTTCAGCATGGAAGCAGAAGTGATACAAGTCCCATAAACAGTGAGGGGAAGAGCCACTTGTTTTGTCCTACTGTGGCCACCAAAAAGACCTAATGGTGCCTTTTGTAGGAAAGGGCACAGCAGGAAGGCCTAGAAAGGAGCCACTTTACTAAGCACAGGGGCAAAGCTGCACAGATGCCCCAACTCAGGCTGTCCTCATGGCAAGTGAAGCAAAATGTGTGTGAGACAGGAGGGCATTTATTCACACCTTCCTGCTGGTGTCTGGGCCAGCCCTTGCCTCACACTTGCACCACTTAGCACTGGCAGGTTTGGCAGCCAGAAGGCAACATATCCATAAAAATCTCACTGCTTTTCCCATCACTCTGCACTTCAGGGAACCATGAACCCATGGAAGCTGACGAGTTGAGTATCTGCCAGAGTGACAGAGGCACAGTTTGTGCTCCCAAAGACAGCCCTGGCAAATAAAATCCAGAGGTTCACTCTTTGGGGATTGCTTTTGTCATGATTAAATGACAAAATGATCAGAATTAAATGGCAAAACGATCAGATTAAATGGTAAAAATGATCAGAAAATACCAGAGCAGGTACACAAAAGTTATTTTGGACAGTGTGAACAGCCCTGTTACAATCCCCTGTCGTGAATCCTGCTCAGACCCTAAACTCTCCTCCTGTGGGCTGGATTTATTCCCAGCTGAGGGAACAGGGCTGGGAAGGGCTGGCCCCGGGGCTGGGTACCTGCAGGGTGTGGATGTGGGCCAGCCCCCGTGGCAGCTCCTGCAGCACATTGCCACTGACATCCAGCGCCCGCAGGCTCCGCAGGCCGCGCACGCTCCCGGGCAGCTCCCTCAGCTTGTTCCCTACAGGGACAGAAAAGCCAGTTAAAACCACAGAGCCTTCCCAAAACAGGAGCCAGAAGGCTTATCTGCTCCAACACCAACCCAGAACCACACCTATGGCTCATTCCCACAGGGACAGGGCTGTCTCAGGCCACACAGGGACTCAAAGAATGTCACTGCCCACCAAGGGCAATTTGGGATCCAAATCGCCTCAGCCGAGGTCACTGCTGCAGGTTGGATCTGTGCTCTTTATCAGGAGGATATTTGTAACATGGAGTGTTCTTCCCTTGGTCCAAGTCCCAGGGATGGGAGGAAGGGGACTGAGTGTGAGACTGCACACCCTGGGCTCAGAGCCCAGCTGCTGCAGACCCAGGCAATGACCTGAGCTGTCCTCCCAAGTTCCCCATCCTCCACTGCCTTTCCTGTTTCAGCAACAGCTCCACGTAACCAAATCTCCTTTTTCTCCCAGATTTATGACACTGCATAGCTGGAAAATGCCCAGGAGTCTGGAAAAGAGGTGACCTTTGTGCCTGGGCTGTGCAAACCTGGTTGGGATACACAGGCTCACAGGAGTCAGCTCTGGGTGTTGGGGGACCCAACTACAATTTGATTTATCTGACTGAGTGCTCTGCTTGCTTTACTGGAGGGCTTGAGGCTCACACATTTTCTGCTTAGATCATTCTCCTGCCTTGCCAACTATTTGAATTCAAACCTTCCTTGTGTTCTTCCTCAGCATTCACAGTGTAAACCACATGGTGCTTGCCTTGGTTGAAAGGAATAATTGCTAATGCAGCTCAGCATGACCAGATAATAAACATGCTTTGCCCAGAGCAATGCCATTCCATACCTTTCACATTGAGGATCTGGAGCTGGGCAAGGTCTCCTATAGATTGTGGAAGGCTTTTTAAAAGATTCCTTTCAAGGTTTAGGACCTAAGGTATTAAGAGAAAAGATATTCAAAACATTCATCCAAGTCTCATGTCTTCTACACATCTGTGCTGCTAGGACTTTCTGGTCCAGAAGTACAACTTGAAATTGGTTGTAGATAACACTTTCAGAGTTAAAAAAATGTATTTTCCACCAGCCCTGAATAAAGTGCATGCTAAGCTACCAGGCGCAGTGAGAAACTCTGCTCACCAATATCTGGTGCTGGATCCAGATGCAGGAACTGGGAATTGGAGTGTCCAGGGCAGCCCTCCCCAACTCCAGCTCCCACCTAAAGCTGCCCCCAGAGCCAAGAGACCCTGAGTATGCCCTTAGACACTGCTCTGGGTGCTCAATGTACCCACACCAGGGAGAACAGCTAAACCTGAACATTTTGGGAAATCAACAGGACTCTGTTTGCTCATAGCATCTTCTTGGCCATGGGAGCCACTTGGGCTGCACCAAGCTGGGAGAACATAGCCAAGCCCAGCTTTTACTGCTCTTCTCCTGCTCCTTTCCTCCTTTTTGCCTGCTCTCTCTCTAACCAGCCAGTTCAACAGCAGCAGTCAGGGTGATGTGATAGATCTGGCAAAATGGCACCATCACAGAAGTTGTGATTAATTATAAACCAAATAGCAGTAACCCCATATCCCTGTTGCCCCCAAACATGCCCTGTACAGACACCTGGGATGCAGCAGCAAATCTTTTACCTGAAGAGCTGTCAGCTGGCCAATATCAGCAGGAAGTGATGCCAGCTGGTTGTCATGCAGATCCAGAACCTGGAAAAGCAGATGATGTCACCAAACAAGGTTGGGAACAAAAGTAATGAATTATCTCACAATGAAAATTACTTTGCTTCCAATGGGACTTTGAAAAGCAGCTCAAGTTTTCCAGGGGACATGTGTACTTAATTCTTGGAGGTCTTTTGGAAATTCAGGCATCAGTAAGGGAGAGCAGTGACATTGAGGGAACTGTCCCACAGAACTGGATAAATCATGTCCTTGGAACCAGGCTGGCAGAAGGAATTTCTGCAGGATCAATGAGCTGAACTGCTCTTTGGAAGCTGAAGTGCTCCAACAGTAGTGCAGGGAGAGGGTAGGACTACACCTGCAGACCTCTCTTCCCCCAGGTGGAGCTGCTGAAATGACTCTGGCTCTTGGGGAATCCCAGCACGAGGGTGATACAGCCCTGTCACACCCATCACCACTCTCCTTCCCACTCCTGTGACTCTCCAGAGCAGGAGAGAAATGGCTCTACTCCATAACAGATCCAGCTCTGCCTCACCACCACCAGGGAGGCTGCTGAGGGGGAAGCTGTGGGATTCTGAAGGGGATAAATGAGTCAGGGGACTGATGGTGATGTTACACAAACCACTCAGTGACTGCTGCCTGTCAGCCTGTGAGGTGCACCCAGAAAAGGCAGCTGTCACACCTTGGTACTGATTCCTGGCAAAGCCAGTCAGTCAGAAGGGATTTACTTGGGCTGGTGTGTTTTAATGCAGCTCAAATCCAAGGAAAATGGGCTGCAGCTGAACTGTTACAATCACAATTACCTTCACAGTTATGAGACTGAGGAGGCTGCAGGACTTTGGAACTAAAGATGTCAGATTATTGGTATGAATAATCAGCACCTAGGGAGAAAGAACCCCATTGACATAAACACACAAGAGACTCCAGAACAAGCACTTTTGTTGAGCTTGAACTGGGGTTTGTATAAGTATTCAATATCTTATTCAGTATCACATAAAACATTAAAGCAGGAAATGGATTGTCAGAGAAGGGCAAACATTTTACATGAGATCTAAACCAGAGCCCAGTTCCTCACATGAGAAACATCCTTAGATGGGCTAAGACAGGAACAATCACCTCATCTTTCCTGGCAGAAGTTAACCTTAAAAAACACAGACAGGATTAATCTGACTCAAACTGCTCTCTCTGTAGTATCACAAGTAAAACAACCACACTCAGTTCATTTCAAACATGACAATAATAGTTAAGCATAATAATAGAATTATTTAATAATTTCTGATTACGTTACCTTTTTCTGCAAGACCTTGCAAGTTGCAAAGGCCCCATAAGGAACCTAAAAAAAAATTAAAAAACATTAATGTCAGATTTCTCTTTTAAGCAGTTCTACACTGTCCACCTGTAAAGCGTGAACAACTTGACTGAAAATAAAAAGTGATGCTTAAAATTACTGGCCCCTGATTTTGGCCCAGCACTTCCCAGGGAGCTTCCATTTTAACAGCTTCCAGTGGCTCTCCATGACACAACAGTGTCACAGAACAGGCTGAGGCTTAGGCAGGAGTTCAAGCCTTGAGTGGTTTAATATTTTTTATGCAAGTGAGTTCAGGCAAAGGTTCAGTTCAGTCATCACAGAAATGTATTCTGTGGTTTGGCAACCTCATGACCACACTGCAGTGTGCTGAGAGAGAGAGATGAGCACCAGGCAGGACAGAGTGTTCCTGATGTGCCAGGAGAGGGGCAGGCAGAACAAGGAGATGCCAGTCCAGCCCCTGCCAGGCCCAGCTGGGCACTGTGACCCTCCCTGCAGCACAGAACCAGCAGCAGCCAGACTCCTGTGCATGGTCAATTGTAAAAACAAACTGATATCTCACTTTATTTATTGAAACAACAATGAAAATGAAACAACGTGACAGTTTTATGGTCCAAAAGGAGCTGCTGGGCATCCCAGATCAGCTGTGGCCCTGAGTGGAGCTGGCTGGGTGGATCCTCTGTCTGCCACCCTGCCACACCCAGGCTGTCACACAGTCTGCAAACCCACACACACAACCTGCCGTTGGCTCCTGAGCTTGGAGCAAAACATCCCAAAGTCTCAGCAAAGCCATTTCACACTGCACAGCAGGCAGCTCTCCTCTCCAGGATGGTGTCAAATCTCCCTACCCTGCCTGGCAAGGGCATCCTGTACTCAGGATCAACATTTTACAAGCAAGAGACGAGGAATAAAATTAAAAGTGAGACAGAAATGAGTTTCTGCCTGAGGCTGGCCTGGCTGCCAGCAGGAAAAGCTGTGTCTGAGTGCCAGGCACTGTGTCACTGCCTGCCCACACACCAGCAGACAGATTGTTTCTCATTTAGTTGGCTGCCATAAAAGAAGCCAAGCTGGGAGTGAGACTTCTATCCTTAATCAGCAACTCAGAAGCAGAACTGGGATTTTCACTTACACAGAAAAACAACCATGGGTGGCAGACTGTGTAGCTCTAAGATTAGAAATACGCAGCCTTTGGCAAACCAACTCCCTCAGGATCAGCAAAATCAAGCCAAGAGGTCCCAAATTAGGATCAAATAAGGTACTGGTAGAGGGTATGAGACCACTCTACCCTTCTAAAGGATTCTCAGGATAGAAATGGTGTTGAAGCATGAGACAGGATAGGCAAATTCCCACCAAAAAAAAACCAGGAAGAAGCCCCCAGGTGAAAGTCAGAGCTGAGGAGATAGAGGAAAAGGTGGACCAGCAATAATTTTTGTCTCAAGGCTCACAGGCATGAGAGTATTTGAAAGCTGGTACCAAGAAGCAGAGAGAGAATCAGAACTGTGGGTGATGACTGGAAGTTGTAGAGGACATACCTCTGAGAGCTCACATCTGGATATGTCAAGGGTGTCATCAGCACCAGCTTCTTTTGCCTTGAGAGGGAAGAAACATAACCAGATAATCAGACCATGCAGAAATACAACACCACTTGCTGCATTTTGCCAGAGGGTTTGTGGACTGCCCATCCCTGGAATGTCCAAGGTCAGGCTGGATGAGGCTTGGAGCAGCCTGGGACAGTGGGAGGTGTCCCTGCCCATGGCAGGGGTGGCACTGGATGGGCTTTAAGGTCCCTTCCAACCCAAACCAGTCTGTGATTCTGTGGTTCTGTTCCAAAGTATTTTCTGTGTTCAAATCAAGTCCATCCAATGCAGCTGCTAACAGTGATGAACCTGGACAATCACCACCAACCCATGTCCCCAGGTGCCACATCCACACATCTCTGGGTCACTTCCAGGGATGGTGACCCCACCATTGCCCTGGGAAGTCTGTTGCAATGTCTGACAATGCTTTTCAAAATAAAATAAAAGTCCCAATATTCAACCTCAGGGTCCCCTGGCCCAGCCTGAGGTCATTCCCTCTCCTCCTGTCCCTGTTCCCTGGGAGCAGAGCCCAACCCCCCCAGCTGTCCCCTCCTGTCAGGAGCTGTGCAGAGACAGAAGCCAACCCCCCTGAGCCTCCTTTGCTGCAAGCTGAGCCCTCTAATTCCTCAGCCTCTCCTCACCCTTCCCCAGGAGATTCCCCATGCCAGAGAATCCTGGTGAAATCCTAGTGCAGGAAAACAAAGAGCAACATCTGAATTAATCCTCAGTGACAGGAAGATCAGAATAATGAGAAGCAGAAGGGAGGCACAAGGCAAGACAGATATGATGGGAAGTCCCAGGTTCCCTGGAAGGAAAAGTAAACTGGGAGATCTGTAAGGGAAAAGGGGCATGGAGGATAAAGGAGAGCTGGGGACCCACCTGCAGGCTGGCAGGAGGTGGGGTGGGGTGGAGGATGCCCCATGGAACCACACAGAGAGGGATGGAAGGGGCACAAAGGGGATGTGGGGGTGGGAGGGCAAAGGCAGACAGGGAGGCACGAATTCCCTGGGGTACATTAGGAAAGAAACCTGGGATCAGGAACAGAATTTCTGGTCATGGAAAGTGGTTACTGGTTGTGCAGGGGGTGTACCAAATCTTCTGGAGCCAGGATCAGGCATGGAGAACAGAAATGAGCCTGCAGTGCTTACCAGGCACATTTGGTACTCGAGGCGTTTCCGAGCGTCGTCGCTGGGTTTCTTCTTCCTGGAGAAGAGAGGCATCCTCAGTCCTGACTCTGCCTCTGTCCAGGGGTGGTCAGTGCACAGAAAGGCTCAGGGATCCTGGGGTCTGTATTTGCTGGGGAGTCTGGGCTGCAGAACTGGGACGTACTAAGTGGCAGAGGGGAAGATTAAAAAGAAAATAATTGTGTCAGCAATTGTCTTTGTTTAGCTGGATCACACAGGCAGGCTCCAGCACAGGGAAGCACAAACATGAGGCACTCAACCCTCTGAGAGGGTTTGGATGTCTGGGTCAGCTCTGGGACAGGCACAGAAAAAGGCTGCTGAGGGATCAGAGAAATGCAGACTCCACTCCAGGAATTAAAAATTAAAAAGCTTTATCAAGCAATCAAGCACCAGGGATAAAACCTAAACTACTTAAAGTCAATTCTGGCACAATAATAAAGAACTGAAAGCAAGGATTCCAGTTAGTTCAGGTGTAAGAGAAGTTGAACCTGAGAGAAGAAAGGGTGGGTACAGGAAGATGCCTGCTGGAATCAGGAGTGCAGGTGGCTGAAGGGGAATGGATACCTTGCAGCTCTGGGACAGGGCTCTGAACCAGCAGGGGAGAAAAAGGAGCTGTTGGCAGATTTGGAGGAAAAGGCAGAAAGCTGTGTCTGGAAAAGGAATGGGGAGAGCAGCTGGTAATGAGGTGGTGCCAGTGGAGATGCTGGAAAAGAGATGGGGCCAACTGAGTAAGGAAATCAAAGAGGAAAAGGGGTTTATCTGTGGCTGAATAAGAGCAGGGGCCACAAATGAGCAATGCAGAATGAGCCTGAGCTGGGGCTCCCAGAGGGACCTGGCACAGGGATCTGGCTGGGAGATGAGAGAAGGGCAGGGGGCAACAGTGAGCCCTAAATAGGGAATAACATTTTAAAAACTTGCAGTGATTTTTTTAAACATCACTTAAAATTCCTAAGTGATAAAAAATCAGCATAAAAGGGCCACTACTTCACCAGTGGAGCAGTAATGGGCACAGCTAACACTTAACTCAGGGCTCAGTGGAGCTCAGGTGTTGCACATAAAATGCTGGTTCTCTGCCAGCTCTGTGACTGCAAACTGGTTTCAAATTCTCCTGAAGAGCAGGTACCCACGGGATCCAGCCAGGGATGTTCCCTGAGCAGGGAGAGCTCTGCCAAAAGCTTTGTAAAATCCTTACAGAGGAAAATCTTCACTGTAGAAGTAAAATAATTCAGTCTAATTGATCCCTCTTCCATCAGTGCAGGAACAAGGAGGCAGAGACATCCTGAGTCACTGTCCTGCTGTCACACCACTCACTGGGACAAGCCATGGGCCACAGCAGGAGATGGTTACAAACTCATCTCCTGCAGTTCTGTGGCTCTTTCCCAATTTCTGCGTCTTTAACCAGTTCAGATTATTGAAATGCTGCTCAGATCCAGCTCCCATGAGGGGTGGTGAGAGCCAGAACTCAAAGGATTGAGCAAGAAGAGAGGCTGATTGTTAGGGCAATGCAGGGCAGCAATCAAGGGCAGGATATCAGAGGCACAAACAAAAGGAGATTTCAAGATGAGAAAGCAGAAGGAAAAGGTGCCTGCAACAAGATATCCTTGAACTGATGACCATATTCAACTCTGCTGAGCATTTCTGCATCCCCTTCCCCACCTCACCCTTCCCTATTCCAGTCAGATTTCGTTAGTCATGAGGAAAGTGGGAAATCATCAGCTTCCATCCAAGAAAACAGATAAAGACATGAAGGCTAACAGGCAGACAGAGAACAGGAGAAGAATCTACCAGAAGATGAAGGATCAGAGATTTCTAAGATGGATTCAACAGCTTTTAAAAGTGGAAATTTGCTTTAGTGAAGACACATCAAACCCAGAGCCACGAGTGAGAAACGGCCTTGGCATCTGACCATTACATGACATAATTCTTATTTATTAAATTACTGAAAGAACTGCCTGTAAGTGCCCAGACCAGCACCCACCCTGCAGGCATTGAGCACCCATGGACACCAAATCCTGATCCCCCTGCTCCCTGCAGGCACCCATGGACACCAAATCCTGATCCCCCTGCTCCCTGCAGGCACCCATGGACACCAAATCCTGATCCCCCTGCTCCCTGCAGGCACCCATGGACACCAAATCCTGATCCCTCTGCTCCCTGCAGGCACCAGCTCTGCCTGAGGAGCAGCCACACGCTCGGGGTGGGGAAGGGCACATGAATGTCCTCTGGGTGTTTCCCAGTCTGCAGCTGTTGGGGTGATAAAACCAAACACTTCATTTTACTGTAACACATAATAACTGTAATTAACATGCAGCAACACAGCTCTGGAAAAAGCCCTAATTTTCAGAAAATTCTGGACACCATAAATCAATATGGGCACTGTAACAAGACAAGGTGAGGGTGTGGAAAGAAGAGATGTTTTATTTAGTCTGGGAAAACACACTCAGGAGCACAAAGAGGAAACAGTGAGCCAGGGTCTGGATCTGGGTGGGCTCCTGAAGATGCTGCCTGGCCCTGGGGGACAGAGGTGTCACCAGACAGCCACAGGCTGCTCTGGCTCTCTGACGGGCTGTCAGCAGCCAGCCCTGCAGGCACAGGAATAGGGACAGGGGAGGCAGCAGCTGAACTGCAGCTGCAGAACTCGCTGTCCTGCATCGTTTGCTCTCCGTGCTGGAGCTGCCACCCCTGCCACAGCCTGAGCCTGACCTGGGCCTTCTCTGGCAACGCCTGGAAAAAAATCTCCGCTTGTCTTCACCAATCCAGCTCTGCCTCTCAGTCCTTCCTTTCCCTCACCGTCACTATTCTCTTCTTCTTCTCTCTGCGGGTCCCTGCAGGGTCCCCCTCCCAGGGTCACACAGCTTCCCAGCTCCTCTTCTTTACCCTTCCCTCATCCAGAACAGCGGCCGTTCTGTGCCTGAGGGCCCAGAACCTCGGAAGGATGAAGGACTGAGTCGACTCTGCCGGGATTTTGGCTCGCAGCCCTCGGGCACCGGCCCGACACCTGGGGAGAGCAGCGACAGTGAGCGAGGGCGGCGGCTGCTCGGCGGCGGACACCACCGCCTGCTCCTGAGCCCTTCTGAGGAGCACCCCCTAGGCGCGGTACGCGGTGCCGGCGCGGAGCAGCCCCAGTATCCCGCAGCGGATCTCCCTTCCCCAGCCCCGCTCACCGCTCGGCGCCGCCATCGCTGCCTCCCGCCGGCTCACGTGACCCGCGGCGCCAGCGAGAGGCGCGGCCAGAGCGCCCCGCCCCCGCCACAGAGCTCCGCCCGCCGCGCTCGTGCGCCCCCTGGCGGCCGGAGGACCGCGCCGCACGGCCAGGGCGGGCCGGGATTGTCCGGGACGGGAAAGATCCCGCGGGATTAGCGGGACCGGGCCGCGCCTGAGCCCTGCCTGTCCCCAGCACTGAGCGCTGAGCGCCACGGCCAGGCCTTCCTTGGACACCTCCAGGGCTGGGGAGTCCCGCGGTGTCCTGGGCAGCCCCTGCCAGTGCCACACCACCCTGCCACAGCGACTACATTTTGCAACAGAGCGGGCTGGCTATCTATCTATCTATCTATCTATCTATCTATCTATCTATCTATCTATCTATCTATCTATCTATCTATCTATCTATCTATGGATATAAATACACATAAATAAAGCCGTACGATCCCGCCACAGCCCGCTCTTCACCTCTCGCGACATCTAGGCCGATATTTATAGTTTCCTGTCTTCTCGCGAGATCTCGGAGGGTATATCTTAGGCCCGCGCCGCCTGCCCCATCTTTTCGCTGTCCCCGGAAGGCCTCGTTTCAGGCTTCGGNGGCTGACGCGGCGCTGTCCCCGCAGTTTACCTGCGCTGCACCGGCGGCGAGGTCGGAGCCACGTCGGCGCTGGCCCCCAAGATCGGCCCGCTGGGGCTGGTACGTACCGGGGACGGGGGCAGCCGGGGGAGCAGGGATGGAACGCGTCCTGGGCGTGGGCACGGGAGGTGGGGAACGAGGGAATCCCGCCGGAAAGTTTCGCGGTGCTGGGAGGGGGGGACGAAACGCGTTCCGAGGCGGGGGCAGCGTGCCCTGGAGCTGCTCCGTGCTGAGCCAAGGACGCGCGGCAGCAGCAGCCGGGGCAGCGCTGGGGCGCTCGGCTTTAACCCGAGCCCTGTGTGACCGCCACGTGCTGTCCCTTAGTCCCCCAAGAAGGTGGGCGATGACATCGCTAAGGCCACGGGCGACTGGAAGGGGCTGCGGATCACGGTGAAGCTGACGATCCAGAACAGGCAAGCGCAGGTACCGCACGCCGCAGGGGCCGGCCGGGGCTGCAGGCGTGGAGCCCACCCGTGCTCCGCCTGCGCCAGCCACCGGCCCGCATCCCGGCAGGGTCCACTCAGCCCTTCATCCTTCCGAGGTGGATAAAATGAGTGCCACACAGGGGGTGTGTGGGGGTCTTCTGCGAAGACCTTAATACGTGGGCGGGGGGCTTTGTGTGTGGAGCTTGGGCTGGAGGATTCTGAGAAAAGATCCTCATGTGCCAAACTTCAGCTTTCACCCTGCAGCAGATAAATTGCTCTTTCTACAGAACATCTAACTAGAAAAAAAACGTTACTTAAAGCAGCATATAAATCAATAATTTAAGATTTTGCCAACTCCTGTAGCCACCTGCCACCGTACCTGTTCTGATGCCTGTGGCTGGTACATTCCAGTGGTGAGCTGAGAGGAAGCCCCAGGCAGGAAGCAGTCCTCTCCTGCTGGTGGGGAGGCCTGTGCCGAAAACCTGGGAACAGATTCCTGCAGCACAAAAAAACCTGGAGCGTCAGGGGACTCATCAAACCCACGCTGCTCTGGCAATTACGTTTGCTGAGATAATTGAGTTTTTTCATTAGTAATGGAATTCTGTGTAGAATGGGGGGGAAATTAATCTGTTTGCATTTAGATAGAAGTTGTTCCTTCTGCCTCTGCACTGATTATCAAAGCTCTGAAGGAGCCACCTCGTGACAGGAAGAAGCAGAAGAACAGTAAGTGTTCCTCTGGTTCTGAATGTTTTGGGGCTAAAAGAGGGGAAATACCAGCATCTTCCTCTGGGAATGTTAGCACAAACTGGTAAACGGGGGACATGAAGCTGGTTTTGGGCATCTCTGTAGTGTCAGAGTACCAACAGAGGCACATCACCAGAGAGTCTGTGTTTGAGGAGAATATGGAGTCATGGACTGGTTTGGGATGGGATAGACTTAAAGGCCCATTAGTTCCACTCCCTGCCATGGGCAGGGATTCCTCCCACTGTCCCAGGCTGCTCCAAGCCCTGTCCAACCTGGCTTTGGACACTGCCAGGGATCCAGGGGCAGCCACAGCTGCTCTGAGCAAAGCTGGAGTAGAACAGGCACCTGCCCCTGTCCTGTAGCAAAGGGCTTTGCAAACTCCCAGCTCTCCACGTGGGCTGAGTGCTGGGAATGGCATTCTCAGAGGAAGCAGGGAGCCCAGGTGGCCTCACTGCTGCTGTCCCCTGGCAGTTAAGCACAGTGGCAGCGTCACCTTCGATGAGATCGTGAACATCGCGCGGCAGATGCGGCACCGCTCCCTGGCCCGGGAGCTCTCGGGTGAGTCCTGGCACGGGGTACAGGGAATGCTCCTTCACCTGCCCCCTTTCCTGGGAGGGAGGGCTCATGGCTGGGAGCAGGCAGCCCCAGCCTGGGGAGGGGAGAGAGGCCCGGGGAGTCTCCAGGGTGTAGATCTGGGTAAGGAACTTGATGGTCCCTGGTGAGCATTGAGGCTCCAGCCTGCGAAGCCCTGAGGGAAGAAAGAGGGACAGCTGAGAGCTGTGAGGAGTTCTCTGTGTCAGAATCCAGACTGGTTTGGGTTGGAAGGGACCCTCATTGATTTCCACCCATNGGAAGGGACCTTAAAGCTCATTGATTTCCTTCCACCCATTGCCTTGGGCTGGGACACCTTCCATCCACTAGCCCAGGCTGCTCCTGGTAAGCTCCTCAGATGTTTTCCCGTGGTAAAGCACTGACAAGATGTGTTTTCCTGCTGCAGGGACCATCAAGGAGATCCTTGGCACTGCCCAGTCCGTGGGCTGCAGCATAGATGGGAGACACCCTCATGACATCATTGATGACATCAACAGTGGTGCCATCGAGTGCCCAGCTGTAAGTGCCCAGCTCTGACTGAAATTGCTGTATAACATTCAATTACAGAAAGACTCCACTAATGAGCTGTGTCTGATTCTTCCAACAGAGCTAAGACTGCAGAAAAGGAAGTTGCCACATGAAGGCTCCTTCAGTTTTTTGTAGCACTTTAAATACTTAAATAAAGACCCAGTTGTCTGCAAATGCTATGGGCTGGTTTGATTTGTCCCTGTCCCATGCTGTGAATTTTCCTTTGGGGAAACTCTCCCTATCTTCTGGAAATACAGCACCTTTGGTGTCATGTGTCCTTCCCCCTTCTGAATGGATTGGCAGGGATGGAAGTGTGGCTGTTAAAAAATGTGAGAATTGAGAGCAGAAGGTTTAGCCTTGCTTATTCAAAATTAGATCTATTTGTATCTTTTGCTCCCTGATGAAATTTGGGTCACTGCCCTGGTGATGAGGGCCACTGCGCCTGAAGTGGGGTTGTAGTGACAGAGGGAAAGACGTGATCAAAAACCATTTTATCAAATCCACGAGCCTTGGCAGACACCAACTGTCCAGGATATCCCACTGTCTGTCAGTGTGGAGGGGAGCTGGACCCTCCTCACTCTTAAAGCAAAACTGAGCAAAGCCTGGCCCTGGGTGTTCCCAGACATGGGAATCCCACAAGCTCAGGGATCTGTCCTTGCCTGGTGTGGCTCTGCCCAGGCTCCAAGCCTGTCCTGTCTCCCTGTGCCCAGCTCCATGAGCAGCAGATGGCGTCAAAACCAGGAGAGTGTGGTTCTGCATTTTCATCTGTTTTCCTCCAGCTTTTGGTAGGGCCTTTTTCTGAGGCAGCCAGGAAAAAAAACCAATAGCTGAAATTCCAGGCACTTACCATGCTGAGGGAGCAGCAGGAGATGTGTTAGGGGAGGATGGTGGAGGAGCTCAGGGCAAGGTTCCTCCCCCAGAGGGTGCTGGGCACTGCCCAGGGAATGGGCACGGTCCCGAGGCTGCCAGAGCTCCAGGAGCCTTTGGACATCCCAGGGATGCCCAGGGTGGGATTTTGGGGGGTCTGGGCAGGGACAGGGACTGGGCTGGGTGATCCTGGGGGTCCCTTCCAGCTCAGGGTATCCTGTAGTTCTATTTGGTTCCTTTGTTGGAATTGACCATGTTTCAAGCTGGGAGGAATAATGCTTGGTTGCTCTCTGGGTCAGGCCGTGCTCTGTAACCTGCCCAATGCCCACCTCTCCAAGGATTTGTGTGGTGAAAATTCTGATAAGGTACAGGGAGAACAAACCTTTGAGGGGGCTGCAGAGGCTACTGGGATCCCCATCCTCATCCAAGGACAGCCTGGCTGTGATGCCAGGGGAGAGTTGGGTCCCTTCCAGCTGAGTTTTTGCAGAGATTCCACGGGAAAGCTGCACAGACTCTTGTGCCTGAGGCTGGGCAGCCTGGCAGAGGCTGCAGCCCCTTTCAGCAGCAGCTCTGCTTTAAGCTCGTGCAAAATCTTTGTGCCCTGGTGTTAGAAATCCACTCTGATGTGAGCCCAAGAGTTGCAGGAGCTGTTCAGTCTCATGCTCTTGGAGCTGTTCTGTGTGGGTTTTCCTCCACTTGGCAGTGCTGGAAACAGTTGGGAAAATGATTCCTTTTGCTTACAGGGAGTTCTCCTGGGACAGAATCCATAACCTTTCCCGTGCTGCCTGAGGGCACATGCTCTGGAAGGAGCAAAACAGTGCTTGGAAAGAGGGTATGCCCTGCCAAAAATTCATTTTTTCCAAATCATGTTTCTTCAAAAGAAGGCATAATAACAATCTACCATCACATTTAAATCTACCTTCCTAATGTATTATTTAATTTAGTAGCTTTATTAATGACAGATGAAGGGATCAAGTGCAACCTCAGCAGGCTTGCAGGTGGCACCAAGCTGAGGGTGCAGTGACACATCTGAGGGATGTGATGCCATCCAGAAGGACTGGGACATGCTCAAGCAGTGGCCCACAGGAACCTCGTGAGGTTCAACCAGGCCGAGGGCTGGAGCTGCACCTGGGTTGGGGCAACTCCTGGGATCAATCCAGGCTGGGCTGAGCAGACGGAGCAGCCCTGGGAGAAGGATCTCAGAAATCTTTTGGGTTTTTTGAGGGAATGAAGATGCAGAGGATACCCTGGGCTGAAATCTGAACCAGAAAATTGCTGTGACACCCTCACAGGCCCTGAAGTAACCCTCAGTGCTGGAATGGCTGGAAATTCTGGCAGTAACTCATGGGGAGTCTCTTGAGGTGACCCCACAACAGCTCTGTGGTTCCTCTGTCCTGTCCCAGCGGGGTCTGGCTGCTGTCCCAAGACAGGTCCAGTTTGTGCCCCACAGCCCCTGCCTGGGGCCACACCAACACCCCCGGGCAAGCCCCAGCGCCGCTCTCAGGGATGGCCGGGCGGGATTGCCGGGCTGTGCTGGGCAGGGCCGGCAGCTGGAAGGACTCCGTGATCGCAGTGGGTCTCTCCAGCCTCGCACACTCTGATCCTCGCCCGATCCGGCCGGATCGCGGCTGTCCCCGCTCGGCTCCCCGGGGCTGCGCGGGATGTCCGCGCTCCCGGAGCGCCCGAGAGCGGCGCTTCCACGCGGCGGGGCCGCCGCCGCCATGTGCCGCCGGCGGCGAGCCCGGGGCTCCCCAGCCCTGGGGCTGTCCCTGTCCCCTTCCAGAGCTCCGCGGGGGTCTCCCCGTTCCCGTTCCCGGGGTCCCCGTTCTGCCCTCGGGGGGGCGCGGTCCCTTTAAGCGCGGCCGCTGCCACCGGCACGAAGCTTCCCGCGAACGTGACGTCACCGCTCGCGCCTCCCGCCGCCCGCGCCCGCGCGCGGGGCCCCGTCCCACGTGAC
>VZTB01002656.1:120937-134739 GCA_013397245.1 Thryothorus ludovicianus | reverse complement strand
GCTGCCGGGCAGGGAGGGCCATGCTGTGCCCGGCCACCGTGCTGTGCAATACCGGGCCTTACCAAGGCGCTGGGGCCACGCCGCGGCCGTACGGGGCCTTACGGAACCGTGCCGTGCGGAGCCGGGGCTGTACCGGGGCCTTACGGAGCCGTGCCGAGGCCATGCCGTCCCGGGCCGTGCCGGGGCCGTGCAGTCCCGGGCTGTGCCGTGCTGTGCCGTACAGTCCGGGGCTGTCCCGGGTCGCTGCGGCCGTGCTGAGGGAGCTGTCGCTGTATTCCAGACCAAGTACACGCTGATCGACGAGCAGGACATCCCGCTGGTGGAGAGCTACTCCTTCGAGGTGAGGGGCCCCCTCCCGCTGCCCGCGCTCCCCTCGCGTTCTTTTACCGGTGTTTGTGACTCCCCGCCCCGCCCGGGGCTGCCCCGGGGCTGGCGGTGCTCGGGCTCCCGCTGGAGCTTCGGCTTTTTCCTTTCCTTGTGCCCTGCTCCCACCATACAGTGGAAGTGCTGTGCTTGCAGCTCCCCTGATGAGGGGAAAAAGAACCCGTTTTAAGTTACTGAAGTCCTAACGTGGAGACTTCCAAGCAGGAAAACTTCTGGGGTTTCCTTTTTTTTTTATTTTATTTTCCAATTAGAAGAACTTTTTTTAAAACTTGTATTTGCTAATTTATTATGTAGTTTTTGATTTTCATACTATTTGTATGCTTTTGGAGAACTGATAATTTGTCCTCCCCTATTTTGGCAAACATTAAAAATGTTTGCTCTTCACTTTATCTTGGATGAGGAAAACCTGTGTTATTGTAATTGATTATGGGACCAGGAGGAAGTGTTTCCTCTTCACATCCCCTGGAAGAGGGTTAGTGGGTTCTTCCAAGGCTTTGAAAGTGAAAAACAATGATTACAAAATCTTCAACAAATAAGGCTTTTTTTGGAGGCAGGACCATCATCTGCTAAACTTCTGCAGTACAGTGGATGCTTTGGGGCTTTCTCAGGAGTTTGGGCAGTGCTGCTGCCAGAACAATCCCTGTTTGTCCATTCCTCCCCTCTGGCAGCTGCTGTGTCTCTGTCACTGTGGTGGTAACTCACTGTGACTGTCCCAAACGTATCAAGGTCTTGCTGGGTTTTGTGAGCTTTGGCACCAGCACAGCCTTGTGGAGTGCAGGAAAAATGACAGACCCTCGCTGTCCCAGTGAGCTGGGTGTAGGGGCAGTGCTGAGAGCAAAGCCCTGCTGGCTGCACAGGGACAGAGTGTGGATCCTGACCTGAATCCCAGCCCCACAGCTGCATTCCTGCTGTTCTTTATCCAGGCAGACCCCCCAGCTCCTCCCTGCCCTTTTGAGCCCCTCCAGCCAGGCTGATTGGGTCCCTCTGTGGGTTTGAGACAGCTCAGAGCTCCCACTGAGCTCAAGGGACCTGCAGGCAAAGTGTGAAATGTTGTGTCCATCCCAGTGGAGCAGCTGCTGTCTGCCCCATGGGGGGTGATCTCACAGCCCTTCCCTTTCCTCTAGGCTCGGATGGAGGTGGATGCTGATGGAAATGGTGCTAAAATCTTTGCTTACGCCTTCGACAAGAACCGAGGCCGGGGCTCAGGCCGCCTCCTGCACGAGCTGCTCTGGTGGGTACTGTAGGGAGTAGAAAACCAAGGGTTCAGTTTGCTGCTACCAACTTGTGTGGGGTGGTTCCTCTGCCTGTAGTAGCCAAAGTCCCCTCAGGAGAGGTGGAAACCCAGCACAGGGTGCCCACGGGACTTTGGTTTGCAGAGCCCTCACATGGCACAGCCTGTGAAACATCCTAGGCAGGGAGAGCAGGGACAGGTGAGTGTGGTTCATGGACACCCTGTTTGTACCTGGGAAATGCTGCCCAAACTTCAGCTGGGGGGAAAAACCCCACTGCACCATTTAATAGGGGAAGACAAACCTTTAAAGGTTTGTTGTGGGGGTTTTGTCTGCTGAGAATTGGGAGTGCACTACAGAGGGGAACTTCTGACAACTTAAAACTTTGAGGTGTTTTTCATGGCTTTCTGCAAAACTGCCTGAGCTGATGCTGCTGATGGTTCATATCAGCTGCTGCATCTTTTTTTCCATACTCTACAAATCCTTGAAATCCTTCATAGCATTAACATTAAGTTTCAGGGCCAATTTCCTCATTTGTGAAAGCAGCTCACCTTCTGAGCTCATCTATTGCTCCTTCTAGACGTTGATGGATTTGTAGAAAAGGTGGGATCTGCTAAAGAAATCTTATTTCTTTTAAAAGCCTTTTTGGAAAAATTAGGCATATTTTCTCTTCAGTTCCACATCCTTGGAAGTCTCAGTGCTCAGGATGTGCTTTATCATTCCAGATTACCTTTTATCCCCTAGAACCAGGTTCTGCACAGGAGGAAGGAGACAGGAAGAATATCAGATTATTATTTATTATTTCCAATCTGCTTATTAAATACGGATTTTAACCGGCATCTGTTAATGTTTAATCTTACTACACATAAAACTTTGTTGAAATTATGAAATTAGCTGCAGTATGTGGAGCAAATCACTGACAGCTGCTGCTAACTGTGAACCTAACCTCAGTCATAATTATTATCTGTAAGTAGCATTAAACAGCACCTGAAAATTATTCAGGTCAATTGTTGAAGGCTGTGCAAATGATGACAACCCAGCTATTTGTGACACAGCCCAGCCATTGCCTCTTCTGGCTTGTTTTACTCAAATGAGGGAGTAATTTGAGCATATTCAGTTAGGAAATTAATATTGTGTCACTTGAGTATGGGCTGGGGTTAAAAATAAGAGATTGTGTGTAATGGGGATTTTGGAGAGGGACAGAAGGGGATATCAGCTGCCAGGCAAGCAGAGCTGCAGTTCTGAAGTTGCAGTCAGATTTTTGGACTAGAAAATATAATCTACCTCTGCTGTTCTTTTTGGGTTTTGTGCTGATCTTCAGTTGCAGCTCAAACACTGCAGGTCATTGGCTGAGTCTCTGCAGGGCTGTGAAGGTTCTGCCCCTCCTAAACAGAGCAATTTTGTGGCTTTTCTGAGCACAAAGCAGGGCTGGAGAGTAGTGGCAGTGCTGGAAGTTTGGAGCCTGTGAGAGTCAGGAGAGCTGGGCAGAGCCAGACAGTGATTGCACTTCCCAGTGCCAGCCTGACTCCTTGGATGAATGAAAACCAAAGAACATGGATTACTGCAGATGTAGGTGTGTGATTCAGTTATTTTCTGCACATGAATCCCCAAGAACCTGATTGTTGGTATAAGACACAGTGAGTAGCATGTGGTAGATGCAAGTAAAACAGATTTTTAAATTTTTTTCTTTTCTAGTTAAGCAGTATCTTTGTTCATGTCATGAGGCCCTTGGGATAGAAAGCCTGGAGCTGCAGCAGTGACAGGGAACTTCTCCCAGAGCCAGAGCCCTCCTGCTGCCCTGTGCAGAGGCAACTGTGGGATCCAAGAGCTGGAAGTTCCCCACATGAGCTGTAAAAATTCTTACAGGGAGAGCTTCCTGAGGGTTCTTCAGCCTCTTTGGTGCTTGCTGTTATTTCCTCGTGGAGTTTTGGCTCCCCCAAAGCAAGGTTTGGATGTCTCTACAGAAGTCTCATCCCTTTCCCCTGTGGAGCAATCCCAGCTCTGTGTTCTGCTGGGTGTAAAGATGTTCCCTGGGGAACAGCAGCAGCAGCAGGGGATTAGTCATAAGTAGCACCAGTTCCATGTTTAAAAAGACATCCAAGACCTGATTTCTGGGGGTTTTTAAGGGTGGTTTTTTTTAGAGCACTTGCTATCTTGCTGCCTGTAACAGGCTCAGCCCTGGTTCCTGGTGCTTGGAATTGCTGTGTCTGCACTTGTATTCCAATCCTGGGTTCTGAGCTGCTGAAATACCAAAAGAACAGGATCCAGATGATTCCCTGAAAAGTCTTGGGGGAAGGGTTTTGCCTGGCATCTTGCAGGAGCTCAGGAGTGCAGGTGGAGGCAGAAGCTCCAGCTCTGCAGGAGTTTTGGCTGCATCACTGAGGCTGTTCCTCTGCCCCTTGTGCAAGGGACAGGCAGGTTCTCCACAGCCTGGCCTTGCTGCTCGGTTTGGATGAACTGGGATGGTCAAAGAGAGGCCTGGGCAGGGGAGCAGAGTGCTTGTGCATTCAAAGCTTCCTTCTTGATGTCTGGAGAGAAGGGACCACCCTCAATTTGGCATTACCAGTCCTGGCTCCTCAGAGCAGTGGTGTTTAACACTGAATGCTCACCAGCAAGGCCCAACTTTCACTTTTATGTAGGCTTTTGTCACAGAAAAGCTGGCAGTGATGTAGATAAATGTGGTTTCCTACAAGGGAGGTAAACACTGGCTCACTGTGGGAGGGAATTTGGTCAGAATTTTGTTGTTGGGGTGTTAGGTGCAGATGTGGGCTGTGGAGGAGCAGGGGTAGGTATGGGCCACTCTGCTGTGACATTCCCGTGTCTCTGATAATCCTTTCTCTTTCCCCAACTCCAGCAGTTTCTAAACTCTCATCTAATAAAATCAAAAATATTTCATAGTCTTGGACTCCCCTTCCCTTTCCCCCCTGCACAGTCTGTTCTTGCTCTGAACTTCAGTCTCCTCCTCCAGATTCCTGTCTCTATCTGTCCCATCTCTCCAGCTGGCACTTTGTCCTAGGCTCATTCTAAGAACCTTAACTCCTTCCCTGTCTCCATATGTGACTGATGCTCACCTCCAGCAGTTCATCAGTTCCTGGTTTCCCACTTGGAGCCCTCAGCACTCCTGATTCCCTTTGCCAGACCCTCTGCTGGCCTTCAGCAGCTCAAAAGCTTTTACTGTAATGACTTCCCAGTGCCAGAGGGCAGGGATAGATGGGATACTGGGAAGTCCTTCCCTGGGAGGGTGGGGAGGCCCTGGAAGTGTCCGAGGCCAGGCTGGATGGGCCGTGGAGCAACCTGGGAGTTGTGGAATAGTGGAAGGTGTCCCTGCCATGGGGATGGCCTGAATTTTAAAGTCCCTTCCAACCTAAATCAAGCTGTGATTCTGGGTTTCCTCCTTTAGGGCATTTCAGCAGACTCCTTGCCATAGTTTGTTTGTTTTAATGTGTATAGTTTGGTTTCTTTTTCCCCAGAAGAAGGATTTTATTAGTTTTACTTTCAAAGGAAAGAACTTTTCCCTCTTCCCTGGAGGCCCAGCAGGCTCCCTGGCAGGGGTCTGTGTGCTCATGCAGGGGTGTCCTCACAGGAATTACCTGGTGGGAGCTGGAGCACAGTCTGTGTGTAGGTGCTGCTTGTAGCCTCTCCAAGGGGATTCTCCTCATTAAATTTTATGAAGTTTTGGGGCATATGTAAGGTGCAAGAGTTTTTCTTACCCCCAAGGTATATAACTCACACATATCTGGATGGATTTTGACCAAGAATACAGAATTCTACATTTTTCGTTGTAAGTCACATTGAAATGAGTTTCCTGTTCTGCTGGATAATGCTGAGCTTTGGAAAGGGTAAAACAAGTGGGAGTTTTTAAACTCAGGCAAATATCTCTTTAAAATTAAATTATCTACTTGAACTGAAATGTTCAGTAAAGACTGAGCAGGACTCATTGTCCAGGCTGGGCTTGGGTGAGGCTGTGGGAAGCTGCTGGGAGGTCTCCATGGAGGAGGTGCTGGGTTACCCTCAGTGAGTGCTGTCAGCTCTGCTTGGTCCTGGTTCCCCTGTGCTGGGAAGTTCCTCATGGCAGGACAAACACAGGGCCACAGCCTTCTGTCCAAGCCTTGCATTTCAGCTGGGATGGGATTCCTGCAAGAAGGGATACTGAAACTTGTCCAGGCATGAGGGGGTTTGACAGTGAACTTGATACTTGATGAAACAGAGAAAGGAGAGGTGAAAAGAAGGGGGAAGGGAAAATGGAAACTCTTAGAAGGCATAGGAAAGATACCCCCTGCAGCCATCCTGGCTTAGTCCTCCTTTGGGTTTTGGGCAAGTTTCAGGTATCTCTTGGTCAATTGTGGCGTTATTTCAGACTTTCAGTGTTACAATTACACACAATTAGAGTCTAAAAGGCATTTGCATACTCGGTGAAACCTCTGTCCTGTTGCTGTTCAGAGATGTTGCTTCATAAATAATAAGCCCTGTGACTCCACACCAGTGCCAAACTTGCACAAATGTCTGATAGAATTTCCTATGAGAATAATAAGCCACTATTGGCACCTTTCAAGGAACGCTGTCATTCTATGGGTCTCTAGCAGTAACTGGAGGAGTAGACTATGAAACTAAGCAATATGCTTAAAATTTCTCTGTTACCCTGTCTTTTGATTCAACTAATATATAATTGAAATCACCTGCTGGAAGAAGTCTCCTTTTCCTGGGAGTAGCCACTGGAATCTGTTTGCAGCCCAGTGCCAGCAGGTCCCAGCTCACATTGCCTCTGGAATTGCTGTGATCCTTTGTTTTTTAGCTATTTTTGTTCCCCACTGACCTTCAGGTTGGTTTTGTCTCCTGCAGGGAGAGGCACCGGGGTGGGATTGCTCCTGGCTTTCAGGTGGTGCATCTGAACTCGGTGACTGTGGACAACCGCCTGGACAATCTGCGCCTCGTCCCCTGGGGGTGGAAGCCCAAGGCTGAGGAAATCTCTAGCAAACAAAGGTATGGCAGCACCTGGCAGGGGCAGTGAAAATCTCTTCAAATGTTGTCTCCTTCCTTTAGTCATTTTTGCCTTGGCAGAGCCTTTTTGATTTAACCTTGGACGCTTTACACGTCACTCTGTGCTGGCTTCCTCACCTGGGGCACAGTCTGTGCTGCTGTCCCTCTGTGCAGGGACCATCTCAGCCTGGGGCTGTGCTAGGTGGAGCAGGAAGCCCCTGTGCCCTCCCAGCTGAGCAGAGGCTCAGGGAGATCTGCACATCTCGCTGCCTTCTGTCCCTCAGGCACCAAAACTCCAGTGTGACCTGTGGGAACTGGGAGCTGCAGAATGCTCCTGATGGAGGCTGTGTGTTGGGGTTGGGCTCACTCAGGCTGAGTTCTGGGCTCAGCTTCCAGCTCCTCTCACCAGCAGCTTGTGGGAGCTCCCCACGGGCTGGGTTTCACTGATATTTCTCAGCACATCAAACTCTTCATGCCAGGGTGGACCTGGATAATCAGTGATGGGACACAGAGACTCACACACTTCACATCACGCTCCTCACCTGAAACACTTGCAGCAGCAGCTTTCAGATTGGGGTGTTAAAAGCTGATTAAATTGATTTTGAGAAGTTGCAGTGAATTGCAAATGCTCCACATGATTTTTGAGGGTTCAAGAACAAGAAACAGACTTCAAGCCATAAATTAATTTTGACTTGGTGTGAATAATTTTGCACAGAGTTAATTTTGTTCAATGTAAATGTTTCTTGATTGATACCCTTAAACTTTTGGGGTTTGCACTTAGGCTAAAATAACCTTTAAAATAGCAAATATATGAGCAGTATGTGCAGTTTAAAGCTGAATAAAATGTTTACCCTACTTAATTTATGAATAAATTTGGAATCACAGTTTCTCTGTGTGATTATTAGAAATTGATGTACCAAACTTGTACTTGTTTTTTTCCCAGGGAACAAAGTCTGTACTGGCTGGCAATCCAACAGCTTCCTACAGACCCCATAGAAGAGCAGTTTCCTGTCCTGAATGTAACCAGATATTACAATGCTAATGGGGATGTTGTGGAGGAGGAAGAGAACTCCTGCACTTACTATGAATGTCACTACCCTCCCTGCACAATGATTGAAAAACAGGTGGGTTCAGAGAGCTGGGAGTGAGCATGGAATGCCTTGGGCTAATGGTGTGTCTAGGGATTTATTTGTTTTTTTAAAATGTAGAGCTTTATGTGAGCCATTCAGTGGCTGAAAGCAATGATTTTCTTCCACTCAGATTTTCTTTGGCCTGAACCTCCAGACCCTGTGACAGTTTTCAGTTGGAGGGAATGTGGGTTTGAATTGGATGTTACTGGGCTGCTGGGAGGAGGGTAGTTTCTGCAGAGTGCACAAAAAGCCAGGTGGAAGCTTTCCTGCAGGGAGCTTAGGTGGGATGAGTGAGCAGCTGTGAGGCAGCAGGAAGCATTGTAAGAGGGTTTTGATGGTCATGGAATCAAAAAATAACCTGGCTGCCATTTCCTGAGCAGAAGGTGAATTGCAGTGGCCTTCATTCAGGGGAGAGCTGGGAGGAAAAGTTCTGCTGCAGGAAGATAAAGCAACATCAGGAGTGAGAGAATGAGCTGTGCAAGGGCTGTGCCTCTGTCACACAGATGCCTTATCTATAAACAAGGGCTTTTCTTGTGACAGCACATGCTGAGTAGGCTAAAGCCATTGTGTTCCATTTTCTGCTTTGGGAAAGGGAACATTTGCAAAAATGATCTTAAGTCCCTGTATTTGAAACAGAGGCAGCTCTTTTATTTGGGTCTGTGCCCAAAAGCTTCCTGGATAACAGTGACTTTGGGAATGGCTTAGCTTGTGCAGCCCTCCTGATAATTACTGAATTTCAGGTGGATGTAGTTGAAAACAGGACTTAACAAACAGGACAAAACAGCATCATTGTGACAGCAAATGTGTAATGCTCCAATATTTTCTCTATTAAACTCATTTTAAAAGAGCAAACATACAGCCACAGAAACAGCTTCAAACCCTTCTGGTTCTCTGAAACTCTGGTGGGATGTTTGTGTTTCACAGAATCCCAGTTTGGTTTGGGTTGGAAAGAGCTTTACAATTCATCTCATTCCATGGGCAGGGATACCTCCCACTGTCCCAGGTTGCTCCAGGCCCCATCCAGCCTGGCCTTAGGCACTCCCAGGGATCCAGGGGCAGCCACAGCTTCTCTGGGCACTCTGTGCCAGGGTCTCCCAGGAAGGATTTCTTCCCAATATCCCTCTAACCCTGCCCCCCTTCAGCTCAAGGCTGTTCAGCCTTGTCCTGTCACCTGTTTGTGACAGGCGTGGATGACCTGATCACGAAGCTCCTTGGGAAAGCTGCTGGGGCGTCCCTGGGAGTGATGCTGAGGTTCTCCTGGGCACTGAGCAGCCCCTCTAACGCCGTGTCTTGTTCCCAGTTGCGCGAGTTCAACATCTGTGGCCGCTGCCAGGTGGCGCGGTACTGCGGCTCGCAGTGCCAGCAGAAGGACTGGCCTGCTCACAAGAAACACTGTCGGGAGAAGAAAAGAACCTTCCAGCAGGAGCTCGGACCAGAACGGTGACCGCGTGGCAGAGGCCTCTCAGCAGCAGGATTCCTTCCCAAAGGCATTGGACTCTTGCTTTTGCACAGTATGACAGACTGCTTATCAAAGCCAGAGGCACTGAAGAAAAACCCTGTGATGCTTGAGCAGAATGGCTGACTGGACTAAGCCAGCTCTGACTGGTGCTGTGGAAAGGGATTGGGTCTGCCCTTCCAGTATTATATTCTCAAGCAAAAAGACTACTGTGGAGGCTCCAGGCAGGAAGCTTCTCATTATTTATATGTTAATACGTTTGTAAACTCATGTACAGTTTTTGTTAGGAATTCTTGACAGCACTCATTAACTGTAATGTTCAGATGAGAACATGTTGTTGGCCTAAAAGTTGAAAAAGAAAAAAAAAAAAAAAAAAAAAAAGTCATGTAGCAAAAGCTTTTCCTCCCATGTGGCAGAAGTGTCTGTGGCAGTGCCAAGGCCGGCGGGGCAGGCTCCGGCATCAGCACTTACTCTGGAGAACTCTGCATGGAAGCTCTATTTAAAAAAAAATACAAACAAAAAAAGAGCAAACAAAGTAAAGGTTGGAATGAATCCATGTCTGCTCTCTGGCTTTTTCCCCTTCCCTCCCAGCTGCCTTCAGAGCTCAGTCACGCCTGGGTGCTGGAAGTCCCTGAGGGCAGGAGCAGTGTCCCAGGAGCTGGCGTGGGGCATAGGGACCCTCTGGGATCAGTGTCCGGGCACTGCAGCCAGGGCTGCCTCGGAGGGGCTGCTGGATATGGGCCTTGGAGCAGCCAGGATTTTCAGGAAGCTGGATCAGCTTTCTGTTCCAAAGCCCTTGTACAGGAGGCAGTGGTAGGGGAGCTCAGGTAGCAGCTGTGTGTGATGTGGTTGCCCTTGTGGCTTCCCTGTAGCATAGCAAACACTCCAGTCATGTGCAGAGATGTTTAAATAGCTAATATTGGGTAATCTGAACTATTTATTCACTTTGCTTTTTAAAGTGTCATCAATCCAAGAATGACTTTTTGAATTTTTTTTATATTTTTTTATGTAGTAATGAGTAAGAGTAGTATGGGAGGAGGATTTCCCTTGCAGAGCACATGCCTATTTTTCTTTTCATGAATAACCATTTTCTTTTTCATTTTTGCCTTAGAAGTGTAAGGAACATCAGTTGAGTTTCTTGAAGAACTAAGTGGATAATTTAATGCCAGGTGTTAGTCTTGCTTCACAGTAGAAGAATGTGAGCTGCTGAATGCTTAATCCAGAGCCTTTTTCTTGGAGTGCTTAGTGAAAATTTTTGTAAAAGCCGTTTAGAATTTTGATTTTTCAATCAGGATTCACTTTGCTACTTCATGTTGCAATGTTGGTCTTGCTTGTATTCAATTTGTTAGAAAATTGATCTGCTGTGGACTTCCAATATTATATTCTGTTTCTAATATCTGCACTGGAAGTTCTGAATTATTAACATTTGGGTGGGTTTTCATCCTTTGGCTTTAAGCATCTTGGGAAATAGTAAAGAACTTTGGAAACTTCCTGCTGGAAGTTCACTTGAAGGCACTTGGTCGAGTTGCCACTCTTAAACCACAGTTGTATACTGTAACTTTTCTGTTCAGGCAGCCCAAAATGCCCTTTAGTATGAAAAAACCAAGCTGGACCCAATCAAATTTTCCTGTAATGAGTAATCTTTTTTTCAAGGAAACATTAATTCTTTCCTTAAAATGAAATGCATAGTTTTTGATTAATATAAAATGGGTCATAAGGAATATTTTCTTTATTCTTTGATGTAATCTGTTGAATAGGGCAGAAGTATTGCCATTTTTTCCCTTGCCTGTTTAAAAGGCTGCTGTTTGTCCTGCCCGTTTTCCATTTTATTACCAGGGATCATATTTATCAAAACAATGTGCACTCTTAGAGCCCTTAAACACTTGAGCAGCACCAAGCAGGGAAAGGCTGGTGCTTACGTTTGTGGTGCTGCCGTGAGGACAAAGACAGGCTGCAGACCAAGCTCTGGTGGGACACTGGGGGAATTTCTCAGAGGGAACAAGGCAAAGGTGGAACTCAGGGAAGAAGGATGGGACGAAGGTGGGATGGAAGGTGCTTGGGGAAATCCCAATCCCAGGCAATGTGGGAGGAAAGGGGCTGGGACGATGAGGTACAGCAGGTGGGGAGATGCTCAGGGTGAAAGGGCTGTGGGACCAACCCAAGTGGAAAGAAACTGCCCAGACTTCTGCAAAGGCTCAGGGAGGTAACAGGTTCTGACCTGGGTGTGTGATCTCTGACTCCTGGCTATCCTTGTGCCAGAGGAGAGAAGTGGCTACGGGGATTTTGTCTCTTGGGAAGGTCTTGGGGGCTGCAGTAAACACATCCCTGCCTGCTGGGGCAGGGGTTGTGTGATCAGGGATTCTGGCACATCTTGGTATGTACAGAGATCTTCCCTCTCAGTAAGGAGGGTCAGAAAGGAATTTGATGGTGGCAGCTCCTCAAGCCATCCCAGAGGATGGAGCTCCTGTAAAGGCCCTCCTTACCCACAGAGAACCAGGCTGGGAGGAATATATATGGACAAGAATTTAGGAACCCAGGATCAGAGTCATTTATCTGGAAGCTGACCTGGACAGTTCTGATAAAGAACTGGTTTTCCAAGGGCTTCTGCCTGATGGAGATGTTCTTCATCCAAGTTGTTTCCTGCAGGGAAATCTGGTAAATCCAGCTCAGGTCAGCAGGCTGCAGCGTTCCTGATGCTACACATCCCCTGTAAGCACACCATGAAATGTTGATACAGGCACCTTCCAGGATGATACCACCAATCCCAACACACAGAAAACAGCTGGAAATCCTGTCTGGTGTAAGGAACACAAAACACGAAATGCAGTGGATTGCAGGGCTTGGTGTTTTGATACTTGCACCTTGAACACACCATCAGGTTATAGTCTTAGTTTTCCTTTGTGACTTAATTTTAAATGAAACTGATGGTAAAAGGAGCAGCTGAAAGACTGTAATGCTTATGGGAGACATGGAGATGGTGTAAGACACTACATGGGCTAGGAGCAAAGCTTCACCACCCAGCAAAAGAGCCCTGAGAGCAAAAGGAGGCTGGTGTGATTAAACAGGAGCATGTAGGATACCCAGAGAAAGAAATCCTTTATAAACGGAACTTGTGTCCAAATGTAAGAGATGGAAAGAATGAAATTTGGCAGGTGAGATGTAGAATAAGCAAGCAAACAAACCAACCCAGCAAAATAATGCAAAGAAAAACAGAATATGAAGAATGATCAAGTCATAAAACTAGCATGAGTAGTTTTGAAAAAAATCAGGAGCAGGGAGACTGCTGGAATCAGCAGAGACTGATGCACACCAAAGAGAAGGGCTGACCTGAAGATGAAAGTCTCAGCAGAAGAAAATCCAGTGAATTGTTTGCATATGTGTTCCCTGTGAAAGAGCTGGTGGAATTCACACAGGAATCCTTCCATATGGAGACCTCCACAGAGAATCTGTTCAGAACAGAAGTGCTTTTAGGAGAGATTAAAGTTCAGCTGAAATGAGCAGCAACGAGTTGCCAGGACCAGACGGTGCCACCTACGGCTCTGAGGGAGCTCAGGGATGAATAAGCTGAGCTCCCAGCTGGAATGATGACCTCTCCCTCGGTACAATGTCACAGCAAATGTCACAGCAGCTTCTGGAAGGAATTTCAAACTACAGCCACCTGCACTTTGCAAATCCATGGATGCTGTGTTGCAGCACCCATGGCTGAATACCAAGGTGGAGACAGTGTGTGTTTTGTACAGGGAAATAATGCTTCAAAACTTTACTGGAATTGCTTCAATTCCAGGCATCAACAAGCAGGGAAAGGAGGATTTGGTTGGGGCAGTCTGAACTGCATTTAATGATGACTTTACTCAAAGCACTTAAGGAAAAGAAGCTGCTGGTCAAAAAGGGAAATGTCACATAGACAACTGTTTAAAAGACAGGAAAGGAAGAGTAGGAGGGAGGGGTTTTTTGGTGGCGGGAAATAAACACCTGGATGCTGTTTAAAAAAAAAAATTAGAAAAAAAGGAGTGATAATGAAACTGATAATAACCACTGATGAGGTTATTCAGTGTAATAATAATAATATAATAAAGGCTAAGAGAATTGCAGAAGGATGTTATGAGACAGTGGGAGATGAAATTCAGTGTAAATAAATATTAGGCTTGTTATGGGAAAACACTAAACGGCCAGGCCTTGGCTGATTTCACTCAGCAATGAAACCTTTAGGTCTGCAGGATTTCCGCCAGGGGGACAGCGACCATGCCGGCTTCAGGAGAGGACGGGAGCGCAGGGAGCAGCACCGCGGTGGAGCGGCTGCGGGTGCATCCTGAGTGTGCAGGACCCGCCCTCGGACTGGGGAAGGGAAAGGCCCAGGGTAGGGACCAGGATTGCTCCGAAGTCCGGAGCAGCTCCTGCGCACGGCCAGCGGTGCCAGCCCGAGTCTCCTCGGGGAGTGCCGGCGTGGGGAAGGTTTCTGAGCGAGGCGTCGGGAGGATGCCGAGGGATCGCTGATGCCACTTTTCTCTCGTGAGCAGCTGCCGGGTTCCGGAGCGGGCGGGCGCTGGAGCCGAAGCCCCTTCCCTCAGGAAGGACGCGCCGGGCGGGAGCTCGGACGGGCGAGCGGAGCGCGGCCAGCCCGGCCGG
>VZTB01002656.1:110313-120873 GCA_013397245.1 Thryothorus ludovicianus | reverse complement strand
CCCGGCGGCGCAGCAGGGCCCGGCCCGCGATGGCCGCGCCGTGCCGGACGCGCACGCTGCAGGTGGTGGACACGGAGTTCAGCGCGGACGCGGTGGAGTGGTGCCCGGTGGAGGGCTGGCACAGCATCCTGGCCTGCGGCACCTACCACCTGCGCCCGGCCGACCAGGTGAGCCCTGGCCCCGGCCCCGGCCGGCCCCGCTCCGGGGCGAGTCCCCGTCCCCATCCCCGCCCGGCCCGCGCTGTTCCGGGGGGACTCCCATCCCCATCTCTGCCCGACACCGCTCCGGGGCGAGCCCCGGCCCCATCCCTGGGCGATACCGCACCAGGGCGAACTCCGGCCCCACCTAGCCCGGCTCCGGGGCGAGCCCCATCCTCATCCCCGGTCCTGCCGGTCCCCACCGTGGGGCCATGCCTTGTCCCGACTGGGGTGGCTCGGGGGGGTCAGAGAGGCCCCTCCAGTGAGCGTGTCTGGCCCCAGTGGGGACTTTCATCCCTCAAGGCTGAGACTGGACAAATGGGAGCTTCAGCCCTGCTCCTCGCTCCTGGCAGGATCTCGGGTGCGGAGGCAGAAGCGCGGCCGAGCTTGCCCTTTTTTTCCCCGGTGTTTGCCACAGAGCGATTCCCGAGGGAGCAATGGGGCCTGTGACCGGACGGGGCGGCTCTACCTGTACCACTACAACGAGGAGCAGCCGTACATCCCTCTGACCGAGATCCAGCGCATCGACACGGCCGCTATCCTGGACATCAAATGGTAAGGCTGGCCCGGTCAGGCTCGGTGCCACAGCAGCGTGCTCTGCTCCTCCAGGGATCCTTTTTTGGCATGGCAGTAACAGCAAGAGTTACTAATGGAACAGTTTGTGACTTCTTGGAGAGAAGTACTTTCTAGTTTGTTCCAATGAGCAAAGACTGCCTTGTTTCTGTTTTATTCTTTCTGCTCACTTGGCTGGTCATCACTTTGTACCTTATTTATTTAATGTATAATATATAATAACACATAGTAGATCTCCCCTGTACAGAATCCCCTCCTTGCATCTGTATGGGAACTTGAGGAGTCTTAGATTTTCTCAATGTGAGATTTTTTGGTCACATACCTTCTCCTTGTGCATGTTGGAATTAAAGTTACGGCTTTGCTCTCTTCCTAAAATATAAGAAAGATGGACATTGGAGATTTGTTTAACTTGATCTTTTAGGTGCCACATTCCTGTTGCAGAACATCCCATGGTTGGCATTGCAAACTCCACAGGTGCTGTGGAATTTTGCCACCTGACTGGAAGTGAGGTGGGTAGATGCAATGCCTGCTGCTGCTGATTTTAACCCATGTTTGATACATTTCTGCATTTACTTGTAGTGTGCACAGGCTTGCAGGAAAGCTGCATGGTTTCTATGGCTTCCTCAGCATGCTTAGCTTTTTAAATGCTTCTTTTGTCTTCTGATAATGTTTGTCATAAATTCTGTGAACTTGTTCATGGCACCAGAGAGTTGGGCTGCATTCTACCCACCTGCAGAGTCAGGGAGGAGAGGCAGGAGGAGGGCAGAAGCAAACCCTGGAAATAAGTATGGCCTTACTGGGAAACATCAGAAGGTGCAGAGCTGGTAAAAGCAGGGAGGATTTTTAGAGTAGGGTTTCTTTTGGTGGTGATAGAAAAGAGTGATCAGAGCCATTCTCAGAGCAAAGAAAGCAGAGGCCAGTCTGTGAGAGAATTCAGCAGTCAGGTCGTCACTTCTGCTGCGTTTCACCACTCCCTGAGAAAAAGCAGAGTTTAAAGGAGGTTTGGTGAGCAGCAGAAGGGTGGGATCCCATGTGTGCATGTTTGCCCCTCGGCCAGCACTGGGCAGTTGTACAGTGCTGTGGGACATTTCATTGCTTCTTGAGTGTGGGACCCTCATTTGCTCATCAGTCTCTGGAAAACCTGTGGGAAGCAGTGTACCTTTCCTTATGTGCCTGCTGTCTTCCCAGTCTTAATCCATTCCTTTTGTTTCCAGTAGAAGAACAGCTGCATGTTGGAGCCACGCTTCAGGGTGGATCTCGGGGCACAGCGACTGGCCTTGTCCTTGGACTGGTCCACTGGACGAGAGCAATGGTGAGGATGGGAGATGGAGGCTGGGGCTGGTGGCCAGGGTGGGACAACTTTCAGAAGTTAAGGACTTGGATGAAGGAGTCTTTAGTGGTTTTGACTTTCTTGATCCCAGCTATCTCCCTGGCCCTGCTCTGGAAGTTGCTGTTTCCAGAGCAAAGGTAACAAGAACACAAACAGCGTGGCCACTGGAACAGGAGCCAAAAGTAAACCAACAACAGATGGGAGGTTGTGTTCTGGGGAATGGCAGCAGGTGAGCCAGGGATGTGTCTTCTGCTGCCTTTGTTAAAAGGAAGGACCAGAGCAGGATGCAAATGGAGCTGCTGGTTCCAACTCTGCTCTTAGAACAGCTGAAATTTTAGTGTGAAGTTCTCCTTAAGAACTGCCAGTAATAGCAAATGAAGGAAGTTTAATCATGGGTTAGTGAAAAACAGGAGAGAAGTGGTTTGGAAGTGGCTCCTTCTTCTCTCAAGCACTCATGCATGAGATTTCAGAAATGGCATTGCTGCATGAAATAAGCTGAAATAGCTGTACCTTGAAAGAGGGGGCAGTTAATGTGTTCTGTAGGTGCAGATGAAGAGTGGTGCCTTTGGTGTGAGGCTGGAAACCAGGGGGATCAGGCAGTCACTGCTTAATGCTGTAGGGCAAATTTGCTAATTAAACCTGTTTCTGTGTGTACTGTTTAATGAGTGAGTAGAATTGACAGCTAGACTTCCTTCTTACATTCCTCCTTTTTGTCTCTGTCCTTCATGATAAATGATTGTTGCCATGATGAAATGCCCCTTTAAACCTGTCATTGTCACTTGAGAGAACAATAACTTCTCCTAGAAGCTAAGTGTACATTGGTCACATCTCTGCAGGAAGGGGGTGGTCCTGTATCTCTTATGTGGAAATTTGGGAGATTGTGTGTGGTTGAATCATTTGATACAGGACTGGAAAGAAGTCCCAGGCCACCAAAGCAGTGCCTGCAGTTGTAGGTAACCAAACAGAAGGGACGTAGTTCATGTCAGGGAATGCCAGAAAATCTGTGCACTGGGAATAGCAAAACATTTGCCACTGCTCCAAGGTCATTGTGTCTAGAAAATGTAACTGTACTGTGGCACAGGAAGAGAGCAGGAAAGGTCAGGATCAGCCAGTGCTATGGGTTTCAGTGATAGCAAGGAAATAAAACATCTCTTTGTACTCCAGAAGAGGGAAGAGGCTCTGAAAGGCCATTGTCAGTTTGACTTGGAGAAAAAAAAAAAAAAGAATCCTCTTCACATGGAATTTGTTTATTGATGTAATGTGAAGCATGTGAGAAGTCAAGTTTTGCATCTCTGAGAAAGACAAGTCAGTAGTGGTTCTTTCCCTGACATGGGTGTGGGTGGTTGGTCCCTGTGAGAGCCGGGAGTGGCGGTCACTGGGGCAGGTGATTTTAAGAAGCTGAAAAGGCTGAAGCTGAAAACAATTGTATGAACGTGTCATTCCTGCCACCATGCTGCCAGTCTCTTTCAGTGTTTAGTTGAATTGAAATATTTGATTGTTGCAGTGATTCCCAATGTTTTTTGTGTACCCTGCTGTAGTGGATGTCCTTTAAGAGTGATCAGCAGTGATTCAGAGGGGAAGCTGAATCTTTTCTCCATAGATGAATCTGCTCCTTCTGTGCATGTCCTGAACCAGTGGGAAGCTCACAAATTTGAGGCCTGGATTGCTGCTTTTAATTACTGGGACACTGATATTGTGTATTCAGGTCTGTATGGGCTAGGAATCTCTCTAGGAATTTGGGAGCTGTTGGGGAGGGGGCTCCTTGTTTAAGGATGTATTCCTTGGGTTTTTACTTTCCAGGGTTGGGTGTGCTGCTTGCATCACCTCTTGAAAGAACTGGGGCCTCTGGGTGAAAGGCTTATCTTGATGGTGGAAAGTGGTTGGAGTTAATTAGGAGAAGCTGTCCCCTGAAAACTTTGGGTAGCTATTGGCAAAAAAAAAGATTATATTCTCCAGCAGTATGCAAAGAGCCAGAGAGCTGTTTGAGTCCAGTCTTTGTGACTTCTGATTTTTTCTTACCAAAGGGGAGGATACCACCATACTGATACCACTTGTGTTTTCTGTGCTGATGGGTGTTGGGAGCCTCAATGTGATTTGTGATGTGTCTCTTAAATTCTGTGAGATCCCAGGGCTGGAAAGCATCAGTTCTGTGTCACAGAGTGCCCTGAGCTGGACGGGTCCCTCCAGGATCACCCAGCCCAGCCCCTGGCCCTGCCCAGACCCCCCAACACGCCCACCCTGGGCATCCCTGGGATGTCCAAAGGCTCCTGGAGCTCTGGCAGCCTCGGGGCCGTGCCCATTCCCTGGGCAGTGCCCAGCACCCTCTGGGGGAAGAACCTTGCCCTGAGCTCCAGCCTGAGCCTGCCCTGGCCCAGCTCCAGCCGTTCCCTGGGTGCTGTCCCTGGCCCAGAGCAGAGATGGGAGCTGCCCCTCGGGAGGAGCTGCAGACTCTTGGCACTGTTTTGCCCCACGCTCAGGGCTGAGGGTCACAGTGTTTTGTCTCTGGGCAGGAGGAGATGACAGCCTGCTCAAGGGCTGGGACACCAGGTGCAGTCCGGAGGCTCCAGTCTTCACCAGCAGGAGGTGAGTGAGACCCGTTCCTGCCCAGCCCTCCAGCAGTGGGGTGGGAGCACCCGCTGCTGCCCTGCCCCTTCCCAAGCCACTGAATTCGGAGATGTGCAGTGATAGTGGATCCTGGTTCTGCCTCCCTCGGGAAATAGAGGCATCTATTAGTTTCTTTCATGAGGACAACTTCAGGTTGAAACTTTCTTCTCTATGTCCTTTAACACAATAAATCAACTGCTGACTTCCTCATGTGAAGAGGGTGATAGTTTCTTTCTAAAAAAAGGATCCTGATTTACATTTTTACTTTGGAAATTTTTGTGTGTGTTAAATTTGGATATATTATTATGGAATGTTTTTTAAAAAATATTTTGTTTTCCACTGTTTAGTTATTTGAAGTGATGTCTTTTCTATCTGATTTTAAAAAATGGTTAAAACAATATACGCAGCTCTCCAGTGGAATTCTGTATGTAAACTTAAATTCACTGGGGACTATTGCCATGGAAATGCTAATTTTGTGAGTAAAGTCTCCTGGGAATGGAGTTGTTTTGCTGGAATTCTTAGGGCCTTTGAGCAGCAGTTTATGGGGTAATTACTAGAAAATACTTGTGCTGAGAGATGGTGTGAGTAGAAGTTTTGTCCCTGGAAAGGCTGTTGGACTGTGTAGATGGAATTCTCCATGGGTGGGTCACTGGACTGAAATTTTGAGCTTACCTCTCCAGAGACAGCTTGATGAAATAATGTGGACTCACAATCCTCAAAATTCAAAGAAGCCCTTCTCGAATTGCTGTCTCTTCCCTCTGCAGACATTCCATGGGTGTGTGCAGCATTCAGTGCAGTCCCCACCGGGAGAATCTCCTGGCCACAGGCAGGTGAGTCCCTTCCAGCTGCTCTCCCCTGGTGTGACCAACCTCCTCTGTTACCTAAACGTGCTGCTACCTCTTCAGAAATTCCGTGTGCTGCACAGCACGTGGTCTTTCCTACCTTTCTTCTGTGCCCTGACTTGCTGTGCTGCTTCTCTGCCTGTCTGTGGTGTGTCCCCAGCTACGATGAGCACGTGCTGCTGTGGGACACCAGGAACATGCGGCAGCCGCTGGCTGACACCCACGTGGAAGGTGGGGTGTGGAGGCTGAAGTGGCACCCCACGCGTGATTTCGTGCTCTTGGCAGCCTGCATGCAGAGTGGCTTCAAGATCCTCGACTGCCGCGGGAGCCTGGGTGAGTGTCCAGGGAACAGAGGTGCTCTGGGGCTGCTCTGCTGCTCCCCTCACTGCCTCCAGATTAATGGGGAGCTCCAGCTCTTGCTGGAAGGATTGAGATGGTGTTAATAGCCACAGACTTCTGCTCCAGTTTGAGGTAACTTGCTGCTTTTTCACACCTGTGCACTCCGTTGGCCTGCTTGGTTGGGCCGAGGCCCTGTCACTATCTGTGTGTGTAAATCTCTCACAGCTTCTTTTCACGGGCGGAAAGCCTTTGTGTTTGGTGTGAGGGCACAACCATTCTGGGTGTGTGTTCCTTGTGATGTTCAGAGAGGTGCTTCTGACACCTCCACCAAAGGTGGTGCTTTCCTGCTAGGAAGAGTCACTGACCTGCTGGGGAATCAGTTACTGCCTCTGGAAGGAAGTGCTTTCTGGTTAATCCAGAATAACATGAATAAGCCTTTTGTGTGAATCACAAGGTACTTCCATGGTGGAAAAGCTGTTTGCATTCACATCACAAATGCAGTATGACAGAGGATGATCGGCTTCCTGGGTTCTCTAGACCTTGGGCAGACCCACAGCTTAGGAAATGAGGATGGCATTTCTCCTGTGTGGAGAAGGAAGGAACTTGATGTCCACTTACTGTCAGAGTCAAATGCTGAAAGCTGACAAGAAATTTGCAGTGTATTAATAACCAGGACCTGGCAATCCCCCAGGCGTGTTCATGGCTCAGTGAAGGTTGTAGTGTGATCAGTCTTGAGCCTTTGTAGGCACTTTGAATAATGCTCTTAAACCTCATGCATGTTAAACCCTCTTCTCCTCTGCTACTGACCCAGGAAGAATCAAAGCCATTGAGAGGTGGCTGAAAAATGGTCAGTGCCTCATTCCTCCTGGATTGCTTCACACTGTGGTGAAGAAGGCAATAACTAAAGAACTCTTCCTGTGAGACACAGCCAGTGCTGGAATGGCTGCTGAGCACTCTGTCACAGCCCACAACTTGATTTCTAAGTAATTTCACTTATCTTTTTCTTTTTTAAAGCGGAAAACACAGAGGAATGTATCATCCTGTCATCCTATGTCCTGCACAATTCCTTGGCCTACGGGGCTGACTGGTCAAGGCTGTGTCCGAGGGATTCCTTGCCTGCAAGCCAGGACCTTGCTGCTGCATGCCAGCCTTCAGAAGAGCTCATGGGAGCATCATGGCAAGGAGATGAGAGGCTGAATTTGCAGGTCCAGAACCTGAAGATAATTTATGAGTCTCCCACAGCTACTTTTGATGTAATCCTGGATGAGGAGAGTGAAAGCCCTGCTGCGGTGCTCACAGCAGGGACAGGGCCAAAGCTGGCTGGGGATCCTGGACTGGTCAGGGCCTCTGGTTTAAAGGGAAGTTTAGATTTGGCTGCCCAAGTGGCAGATCCGGGGTCAGCCAGCGGCTCCGACTCAGGAGCCAAGAGACCCAATGGAATGAGCCTGGACAGAGGCAGTGACTCAGCCAGGTCTCCAGACAGCCCCAAAGAAATGAGCATTGTAGCTACTTGTTCTTTCTATGACAACATCCTCCATGTCTGGAAGTGGGAGATGAGCCTGGTGACCCCTCCAGATGTGCCAAGTCCTAGAACTCCATCTGAAAGAACAGCTGAAAGTTTGCATTGACCAGTCCCAGGGGAAGAGGGAGGAAAACTCCTGAACTGAGTGACAGCTGAACTTAATGCCCTAAGTTCTGCTGGGCTTTCCCATCTTACTGCTGAGCTTGGGAGTCCTTCAAGGCCAACACTGATGGAATTCCTGCTGTTTTATTTTCAGCACAGAGGGAAGCCTTTGCTTAGAGGCCTGTGGTCATTCCCAGACAGGTTTATTTAGTTTTTCCCTTAATGTCCTAGTTCCAAGTGGAACAGCCCTCCTCTCACGGGCTGCTGCTTTGTACCTCAGATCTGAATCCTTTCAAGGCTGGTTTGCATTTCACAGTGGGTCTGTTAAGCCCGTTCTCCTTCCCTCACAAATCAGACTTGGCTGTGTTGCTGTGCAGATCCAGTTAGTGATCAGGTTTCCCGAATGCCTCAGAAAAGTCCCTGAGCCCTTGGCTGTGTGATGGGTGTGTCCCTAGAGAAGAGCTCCGACAGGCCAGAGGCAGTGAAATGTGCTCACAGTGATGTTGAACAGGGAGAATAGTTCAGAAGGAAGTGCAGACTGCCTGGTGTGATGGGAAGTGCTGTAGGATCCTCTTGTCAGGATCCTGGTGCTTCTTCATCGTTTTCCATCAGATTCATCACCTGACTGCATTCCCAGCTGAGCACACCCTGGTTCAGATAAATCCTGTAGTGACCCCACCATGTTTTAGTGCCACTCAACCACCCCCCCTGTGGCCTCTCAGTATGCAGCTCATGCTTTCTGCTCTCCAGAGCCACATTTAGGTCCAAAGTCAAGCTCAGTTTTTAAAAGGTGAACAGCTTTAAGTGCAAAACCTTCAAAAAGTATAAGTGGTGTTTCTTGACATCTTTTTAAGTTTAAAATAAGTACAGAAACCAAAATCTTAACAGCGTTGCCCTAACTACCTCCAGGAATGGCTGCAGGATTTCTCATGGTTGCTCCATTAGCTCTCTTTTTTTCACTGTGAAACATCAGCAAAACACTCTTTCTGGAACATTTTCTCTACTCCTAGAAACAAAAAACCAGCTTAAACTAGATCAGTAACTTTTAGCTTGCATGGTCTGTCTTTGAGGGTCCTAAAGAATTGAGTTGTCTGGAGGGAAAAGAAACACCAGCAACAGAACAGGTCTCTGTGTAACAGAGCTGCAGCTAAATGAGGTGCAGCAGGTGAGAACTTTGCTGCTTTGAAACCCCCTTCTCAAGGGTGAATGTGTATTTTAGCAAATATTCTGGAGCACTGTTACATGAAGATTCATATTAGTAATGAAAACAAGAGCTTTTGCTAAAGAAAAAAACATGCTATTTTTGGATGTTTCTAAAATAAAACCAATATAAGTGGTTTCTCTTTTTTTTTATTGGTTGTTTTGAGCTCTAAAAAATCAAACGACTTGACAGTCCCTATGAGGACCTTCTGCCCTGGCCTGGGATGGTACGGGCTCCAAGGGGTGAATATTCTTTGGGAGTCAGAGTGGCCAGTCCAGTTTCCTGGGAAGACCGAGGGTGTGTCCCTGTATCTGCCGATGACTCTGTTTTAAAGGTTGTAATGCCTTTTATTGCCCAGCGAGAGCGAGAGGAAACAGCCCGAGGGCAGTAAAGCTGGAGCGGTGTCACCGACTGGGACCCGCCTGCTTTAGGCTGTAGGCCAGGCCTTGCTTTGCTCACAGAAATGAGGCGACCCAGTTATTATCTGCCTTCACATGGGGTGCGGAGGCAAATGATGCGGTCAAGACCAAGCTGGAATTGGCATCAAAGGGCACAGGATCTCCTGCTCTCCAATCACTTGTGAAGTGCCCTGGCTGGGCAGCAAGTCTCAGAAGGGAAGGGCTGAAGGACCACCACTGCCAGCAGTAGCAGCACCCAAGGCAGGAGACAGCCACTTGTGTGTAACTTGTTCTTATCAGCTTCACAGGAGGTGAAAAATGTGGAGTTCAGTTAGAAAAGCTGTGCCTTCCCCATCCCCACTGTGGCTGATCCCTGATCACAACTGATCCTTCTGTGATTTGGGGCTGCAGCATCCCTGCTCCATCACAGCCCTACCCTGCTCCAAAAATGGGGGGGTTAACCACCACAGTAAGGACTTTCCTGTCAGCCCTTATGACAGACTAAGTGCTCACAGACCATCCACTAAACACGCCTCCTTTCTCCCAAAGTGAATGTTAATTTAATTCTTAAAGTTTAATTCTAATACTTTGCAGTACTTTGTATTTAGAAATGTCTCGCACCACTGACCCTTAGAACCCCCAGAGAAGGCTGTGCTCCCTAAGCACAGAGAAATTACCAATCATGGATGGGAAATCAAACCGCAGATTTCCCCCGGATTTAAATCACGTATTAGAGAAGAACAAAGTAGAAGGATTTGCTTTAATGTTCAGTGACAAAGCCTGTCCATGTTGGCCGGCGCTGCCCGCTCCTACCGCACGTAGTTCTTGGGGAAGAGCTGGAAGAGCTTGCCCTCCTGCGTGGGCTCGAAGCCGTACTTCTCCAGGTTGCTGGGGTCGAACTTGCCGTCCTTCACGTCCCTCTCGATGCGCGGAGCCACCAGCTCGTCGAAGAGCTGCTTGGCCGTCATGGGCGGCTCGGAGCCCTCGGGGGCGCGGTACGACACGTAGGGCCGCAGCTTGAAGCCAGTCAGGTCGGGCACGACGAACTCGGGCACCATCTCCTTGACGAGGAGGAACTTCTTGTTGCGGGTGAGCACGCCCAGCTTCTTGGCACCGCGGCCCTTGTTGTGGCTCCGGGGGCCGCGCTTGCTGGTGAACGGCGACACGCGGTCGGCGCCGCGCACCAGCCCGCGGACTAGCTGGGTCAGCAGCCCCATGCTGGGCAGCGGGGGCTCAGCAGGGCCGGAGCCAGGCCCTGAGGGCAGTGGGGGCTTGCAGAGCCGGGCCAGTCCTTGGGGGCAGCCGGGAGCTCACAGAGACCGGGTCGGTTTCTGCGGGCACCAAGGAGTTAGCGAAGCTTAAGTGCGTCCCGGAGAGCACCCGGGGGGACTCAGCGGAGATGCGGCCGATCCCTGCAAGCACCGAGGGCTCTCGAACCGCGCCAAGTACGGG
>VZTB01002656.1:16053-106653 GCA_013397245.1 Thryothorus ludovicianus | reverse complement strand
CAGGGAATATTTTGCTTGTGAGCTCAGGACTGGCCACTGATGCAGTTTAAACTTCTTGCATGCAAGATGTTGGAATTAAAAATTAAGTATTTATGAAGGTGTTTGACTTCTAGACATCTCATTGAGCTGAGTATTCTTCAGCCCTTCAAAAAGTATGTAGTAACTTCTGAAGTTGAAAATTATTAACTTTTTTCTCCCTAAATGTCCCTCCCAGCTGACTGGAATTGCAATTGGAGCTACAGTTGCACTGTTGCTTATAGCAGTTGTTGTGTTTGTCGTGTACAGAAGAGTGAGACAGTCTAGTAAGTACTTGATAACCATGTAAGTTTTAAAACCAGTTTTTCCATCAGTCTTGAATCGTTTTTGTAATTTTCTATGGTAGCTGTTTGCTGTAGAGGTGTGGTTCTTGCAGGACAACAGCTTTAAAGGATGGAGAACTTGTGTCAGTTCACGTCCCCAGGTCTGAACCCAGAAGTGTCACATGCAGGACCTGGAGATTTCTTTTCTTTGGTGAATGAGCAGTGTCAGTCTCAGGATCAGTTGTGAATTATGCAGATGATTTCCACCGTACTGTGATGTCACTGTCACAGGAAGGAGAAATGATTGAATTAGAGGTTTCCTCCAGGAGATGAAAACTACCCAATCCTTGTGTCTGTTTAGAGAGCCCTTTATCTCCACTGGGGCTGAGGTCGAGCCTCAAGGCAGCCCTGCCTTGGTCTGGCTTGGCCAGAGCTGGGCAATGAGGGATCCCAGGGTGGTTGAAATTCCAAACGCTGCCCACAGGAGCTGTTCTGGAGGCAGCAAAGTCCCCAGGCTGTGCTCAGGTGTTTTCCCAGCTGCTAAAAGTGGTTTCTGATGTAATGCTTCTGTTGCAGAACAACTTCAGCCACACGTGCCTCAGTACAGGTTTCGCAAGAGGGACAAAGTGATGTTCTACGGGAGGAAGATCATGAGGAAGGTGAGGGCACCTGGGAAAATCCAGTTTGGGAGATGTAAAATTTGCCATACTTCACTTGTTGAGCCTGGCCCGGGTCCTTCAACCAATAAAACCTCACTGGGATTTTGTGGATGTTCCAGAATTCCTGCAATACTGACTGGATTGCTGATGGAGCAGCAGTAGCTTCTCTTTCTGGCCAAACCTTTCCTCTTTGAAAAATATTTGCAGTTAATGAGGGCAGCAATAAATCAATGAGTATCTAACTCCTGTAGGGAGTTAATGATTGTTCAAATATCTCAGAATCCCAGACTGGTTGGGGTTGGAAGGGACTTAGAGCCCATCCCATTCCACCCCTGCCATGTGCAGGGACACCTTTCACTGCCCCAGGCTGCTCCAAGCCCCATCCAGCCTGGTCTGGGACACTGCCAGGGATCCAGGGGCAGCCACAGCTGCTCTGGGCACCCTGTGCCAGAGCCTGCCCACCCTCACAGGGTCCTGGCTGTTCCCTGTGCTACCAACTCCAGGTATGCACTCACTGCAAACCAACATCTGTAGAAAAATAAGGTACAGGGAAGTAACCATCCTTAGTCACCCTTTGTGGAGAAACACTTCCTTCCTCCTGTGAACTGCCCCAGGCTCTGCCTCCCACACTTCATTGAGGTGAATTCAAGCACTTTGACTTAATTAGACACTGGTGGGTTTAATATTCTGTTCTGGAGCTCTATTTTATTGTGGAGGAGATGGTTACTCCCTGAATCTTGTATGTCAGGTCAGCCTTTAAGTAGAATTTGGCCAAAATAGCCCCCAATGAGAGGAAATTTTTTGTGTGCAACTTCATAATTTTAATACTCTTCATGATTTTCAAGTGCAACTTCACAATCTGAATAATTTTTAACCAAGCTGTTTATATGTAACTCACATCAGTAAAGAATGCTTAGAACTCCACATGGAAAAATAATTGCAGGTAGTTTTTTGTTTGAGTTTTACTTTTTGGGTTTTTTTGGGCTTTACTTTTTACTTTTCTTCCCAAGTAAGGCACAGAACATTGCACTCAAACTGCTGTGGGTTGCACTTCATGGAGTTTTGATAGCATACCAAGATTGCACTTTAAAAAAAAAAAATCCTCCAAACTGATTAAAGATTCCTTTTGCAACAGAAACTTTTTCCAGGGATTTAACTCTTTGAGTAACAAATGGAGAACTCTGTTAAGCCCGTTACTACCTCATGAGGGGTTTTCTTGGTGTAGCAGTTGTGGTGTTTCTCCAGAGGGTGGCACCTGGGAACTACGAAATGCAAGGAAAAGCCTTGGTTTGTCACCATCACAGCCAGCCAGAATCCTGGAATGTTCTGAGCTTGAAGGGACCCACCAGGATCATCCAGCCCCTGTCCCTGCCCAGACCCCCCAAAATCCCACCCTGGGCATCCCTGGGATGTCCAAAGGCTCCTGGAGCTCTGGCAGCCTCGGGGCCGTGCCCATTCCCTGGGCAGTGCCCAGCACCCTCTGGGGGAAGAACCTTGCCCTGAGCTCCAGCCTGAGCCTGCCCTGGCCCAGCTCCAGCCCTTCCCTGGGTGCTGTCCCACAGCAGAGATCAGTGCCTTACTCTTCTTCCTGATGCTGAGTGTTCCTGAATGAGAAGCACAGCTAAGAGTCTTGCCCCTCTACCAACCATTAGCACTGTAGTAGTTGATTGGTAAAATCAAAATATAGTCTACTTGCTTTATAGAAAGGAAGTGATCCTGAAGTAGATATTCCAGTCCTCCAAAGTCTCACATGAGCTCTTCACTCTGGCCACACTCTAATGGCTGGTAAATGTGTTGGTGCCTCAGCAGGGTTGGAATCAACGGGTTGGTTTTTTTTGGTTTTGGAGTTTTGTGACTGTTTTTGAGTTCATTATTTCCTCCTAGGTTACAACTCTTCCCAACTCTCTGGTTGGGAACACCGTCCCTCGCCAAAGGATGCGGAAACGGGCAAAGGTTTTATCTCTGGCTAAAAGGTACTTTGGGAAGGGGAGAATTCACATCATGGGGGCTGGTTTGGGGTTTTTGTTTGTGGTATGGAAAATATGCCTAGCAGAGCCCTTTTCTGTAGCTGTTGGTTTTTCCCAGTTCTATCAGCTGGGAGATTTGCTGAACTGGGATGGTTTTGGTGAGGAAAGGCAGGTGGGTGGGATGTTTTAGCTAACAGATAATGTGTAACTTGGGATAGTGAATTTTAGTATTTACTATATACTTATTTAACATTTCCTATGAGTACAAATTTAATTTTTCCTATTAGTACAAATGAAGGAACATCCTGAACTTCCATTTTCCTTTGTAGGATTCTGCGTATTAAGAAGGAATGTCCAACTCTGCAGAAGAAAGAGCCTCCTCCTTCTTTGCTAGAGGCAGATCTGACTGAATTTGATGTCAAGAATTCCCACTTGCCATCAGAAGTCCTGTACATGCTTAAAAATGTCAGGTAATGTTAAATGGAAAGAGGAATTTCGAGTTTGATGTTGATTGATGTGAAAGTGATGTAAATATTTGAAAGTTTGTATCAAATCTCAGATTTTATGATTGCATGGTCAGAATCCTGAGGGAGTTGATTGAAATTCATCTGAGCATAAGGACAGAATAAATGACTTTGAATTTTCTAGAAATGTTATGAAAATAGTTGAGTTTGTTTTAAAAACTAATAAAAACAGAGGTGAAGGGGAAAAAGGAAGTATCTTAGTTGCCCCAGTTTGGGAATAGTCCTAATAAAGGTGTTCTAATATAAAACAGATTTAGCACATCTTAAAACTTCTGTTTAGGCTGTAGCAGACTTTTTTTTTTTCCCAGAAAAGCATCATAATTGGTAAATGTTAATTGGATACCATATTGACAGCTCCCTAGGCTGCACAATCTTTTACTTCTCTGCCTGAAAAGGTTGCAAATAAATCAAAGTCAACTTAAACCCCACAGCTCTTTGGCAGACTAAAAAGAAGGGAGGGTCTTTGTGCCCCTTCAGCAAGGGGTTACATTTGCTGACACAGCAGAGAGGAGATCTTCCAATCTTTAATTTTGGTTTTGCTTCTGGATGTTCATTTTTCCTCCTAGTTGTGATATAATGCAGTCCTGAAGGTCATACATTCTCAAATAAAAATGCTGTTTCAGTCATCTGAACTTGCTACTGTGGAATTATGATCTCCTATGACTAATTGATGTTACAGTAGGATTTGATGGATTGATCCTGATAAATGTGAGCTGTTGGAGCTCTGTGCAGAGTGATCAGTGTGAAATGCATATTTCTCTCTGCCTGGCAGTGACTGACTGGAGTCCAGGTGCGTGTTACCTGCAGGATATGGTATATTCCAAACTTGCAATTACATGCAGATGACAGGAGCTTCTCCCTCTTTTCAGTATTTCTACTGTGTCCTGTTTCCATAGACAGGGCAGCTGCACTAGAAGGGGAAGTTTCCTGGGGTAACTCTTCTCACAGACTGTGTATATCTGGCAGTTTTTATTTTTATTCCCCTCTACAGGCCATGCTGGTGTTTGCTTGAGGAAGTTTGGCTGTACTTCTTCTGAGCCTGCATTCCTTGAAGGGCTCCTCCAAAGGAGCCCCAGCATTTACAGTTCTGTGTTTCATGCTGCTCTTGCACCTTATTTTGGGGACCTGTTTGGGTCTCCCTCCTTGCAGCTGCTCCTTTGGGCTTCCTCTGCTCCTTGTGCCCGGGGCTTTGCTAATTTAGGAAGGATTTTCCAAGGACTGTGGGAATTTCAGGTTTTCCCTTTGCATTTTCTTTGCTGCAGGGTCCTTGGGCACTTGGAGAAGCCTCTGTTCCTGGAGCTGTGCAAGCACATGTTCTTTGTGCAGCTGCACGAGGGCGAGTACATCTTCCGTCCCGGGCAGCCGGACAACAGCATCTACGTGGTGCAGGATGGAAAGCTGGAAGTTTGCATCCAAGAAAGTGTAAGAACCCACTGCTCTGCACTTCCTGAGAGAAATCTGTTGGCACAGCAGATAGGCTGGCATGAATCATTAAGCATTGATTAAACTTAGACATGTGAATCACAGTGGTTTAGGAGGGATTAATCCCAGCTCTGCAGAGCCGTGGTATTTGTAAAGATGAAGATTTGTAGCTTTGGTCCCTTGTGTCTTAGATGAGAGAGCAGAACAAAAAGCAAATGAGGCAGCTGGAAATATTCTCACACAGGAGATGCAGAAGTTATTCAGGGAAGACAGATTGCAAGGTGGGCTTGGAAACATTCACCTTTGGAAAGGTTTGCAGAAAGTATATGGGCACAGAGAGCAGGAGAGACCAAGCTCACCTCAGAATAGTCCAGTAGAAGTCAGTGGGTTTGTCTGGGAGTTGGAAGAGTCTGATTCACTTTTGGATAGACAGGGGAAGTGAGTCTTTGTCCTGGTTTAGGGCAAATTTGGGAAGAAACCTCAGGATGGAGTCCCTCTAGAAAGCAAATCCAGACACCCTCTCTCCCTAGCTGGTTCAGGACACAAAAAAATTTCCTTGGAGGAAAGTGGAAAAAATTTGTTTATTTAACAGGCAAAGCACTCCTCAGCACAACAAATGAACAACACTGAACAACAAACCCTCTGTGTGCCTGCAGAGATGCCAAATTCAGAAAGTCTCTCCCGGGGCTGGAGCTCGGCTCAGTTGCTGTCGGTCCCTCAGGGCTGGCAAAGGCCGGGCCCAGGCCAGGCCCGGTGGGACACAGGTGGGAGCTCCTGGGGCCCTTTGGGTGTTTAACCAGAGCAGGGTCAAACAGTGCCAAGGAAAAGGAAAAACAACAAACCACAGTGTGGAGAACTTCTGTGCCTCAACTGGCCAAAAACTGACAAAAAGCAAAGAGAGCTCTGTGCCACCATCCACACTGCAGCCAGCACAGGCCGCGTGTGAGGGAAAGCTGAAAACTCTGATCTTTATGTTTAGAAAACAACCATCTCAGACATTCCACCGTGTGTCCTTCACTCTCAGATCCAGTTTTAAAGGTACAAAACTTATTTCTGAGCTGAACAGATGAATGGGGATACAATTCAGCATCAATCCAGGACAGTCTTAAAATGTTGAGCACCACTCCTTGTGATCCCAAGTTAAATTTTTAATTTTTACCTTCTTCCTGACTGAACTCTGAGTTTAACTTTTGGATGTGAGTAGTTTTCCAGTGGCTGAAAGTTTAGTGGGCTTGTGTTTGGAAATTATATCAAATTTGCTGATTTCTGTGTGTTTTTACATTTTGCTGCTCCTGTTTTGTACAACCTCTTAACAGATAATCCCTCAGTAAAGGGAGCTCATTTTGTCTCTGGATGAAGGAAGCTTTGTTTTGTTGGTGTTACATAGCAAAGACAAGCAGGTCACAACATCCCTGGCAAAAACTGGCTTGTAGTTTCTTTACATTTATCACTTTTAGAATGCTGCTTTAAAACTCTGTGGCTGGAATTAGCACATTTCCATCAGAGCAGAGAGAAAAGAAGCATCCAGTCTCTCTGAAATGCTCCAAGTGTGCCAAAATGCAGCTGTGAGCCTGCAGTAATGCTGTGTGTGTGCTTGCAGGATGGAACAGAGGTGGTGGTGAAGGAGGTGCTGGCAGGAGACAGCGTGCACAGCCTGCTGAGCATCCTGGATGTCATCACGGTGAGTTCTGGGAGGGACAGGTTCCTGCTGGGTCCCACAGAGCCTGGCAGGGGAAGCACACCTTGAACATTCCTAGGAAAGAAGCAGAATGCAAAATGGTTTTTTTTTTTATGAATTCTCCTTCTCTCAGGCCTTTGCAGGTGTAAGCAGAGCTTTGTGGTGTGGAGGGTGGTTGTGAAATGTGTGCTTGACTGGCTGCTGCTCATTACCAGGAGGATTTGAATGATCTCTTTATGTCTGGAAAACTGAGATTACAGTTTGATTTGCTCAAATCACAACTCACGCAGGAGCAAGGCCAGGCTGGGGCCCAGCAGTCTGGGCTTTTATGTGTTTGATGGGTTGCTTAATGAATTTGTTTAAGTCCAATGAAAATAAATCTGACAGTTGTTGGTACTGCAATTATACTGTGAAACCAGCTGATGGATTTATTTTGTTTGGTAACATCAGCGTGCTGGTGGCCAGCTGAGGGCTGTGCTCTTTGGCAGGGACCAGGATGAGTTGAATGCTGATCCTATTCAGTGCAAAATTGGTGGATTTTGTTTCAGTTGGGATTAGACTGATGGTTTTGCTGAAGTCACTTTTGGAATGCCTAAATGGAGGTTGTTGAATTCAACATCTTTAATAATACCCAAACCCTGAAGGTGTTTTCTTGAAGGGTTTGGTAGGATGGGATTTGAGAGGATGAAGATAAATCTAATCAATAAGTTGTTCATATTTGACCTTGTATCATGTTTCTGCCATGCTTGACTGTCTCTGTTCATCAAAAGATACCATTGCTCTGTGTGTGAGTAGTTAAAGGATTCTCTGAAGTGTCCTTTGTCACTTCCAAAAGCAGGCACACATCTCTCTATCCACATTATCTGTAAATCTATATTATATATATCTGTAGTTCCCATAAAACCTATTGACCACGATAGCATTTTTTAAGCTTGGTCACAGTTTTCCCTGTAGAAAGGGAATAATTTGGACTGTACAAGTCTAGTTCTTGATGTCAAATTCATAATATTGTTGTAAATCCATCTTAGTACCTTTGCCCTTGCCACTTCCACCACAAAATCTTCTTCATGACTATATTCTAAAGAGCAGGGCCGTTATAAAGGAACATGAATACCAGTCATGTTCTTGATTGCTCGAAAGGAATATAAGAAATCCTTATATAGTAGTTCCTTGTGGCTTTGTTTTCTAAATAAGTGGTTGCCATTCATTTTTTGTCTTGCTTTTTTTTCATTTTTATTTCTTATTCTGTCATTTTTTTAATCTTTCTTATTAGTTATACCACTGGTAAGTAAAAAAAATAAAAATAATTGAAAGTATGCTGAATAGAGTTAGTAGTCTGCAGAAAAATCTGTAATGAAAAAACCTTGAAATATTTTTTTTGCTAAACTTTTTCTCATTTATTTTTACAACTCTTTTGTTCCTCACTTCCCAGCTTTGTGAACTGCTTGTTTAATTGCTGTTTTTCCTCTTCCTTATGTTCCTTGGAGACTTTATGTAGAGGAGTAGCATGAAAATAGGCAAGGAGAGAGGGAGAAGCACTGGATCAAAATAGAGGAGACCCCTCAGTCATTCCAAATCAATGAGTGAGTCTTAGAACATCATGCAGATAGCCTAACCTGAATTAGATTTCACTGCAGCACCAAACACATGGCTCTGGCATGAAGAACAGGGGTACTCAGAGATGATTGCAGTTGTCTAAGTTGGATTTGTGATTCTTTTGGCTGATTTTGCAGCTCTTGGTGTCAGGCTGGTCCTTCACTTAGTTGAGAGTTATGTAAGAAAGGTGAGGTTGCTGCAAGAGGTGGCAAGATCTTGTTGGTCAACCTAAAAGAAAAGTCACACCAGAGGTACTTTTCTAATTGAAACTTTCAGCTTTAAAACTAAAAAATCCATTTAGTTCTACTAAATACAAATATAGCAGCTATGACATGAGCCTGCCCTTATTCCCAGAACAGACTGATGCTGCTTTCTCCAAACTCTGAGGAGAAACTGGAAGTTTTTGAATCCAAGTAGCCTTTTCCAAGTAGCCAATACCTTTCCTGGTATTCTGGAACAGTTCTGAGGTGCATTTAATGGCTCTGACCTGGTGCTGCCTCAAATACCAAAGAAATCTCTGAGTTGAGCCTTATTGATGTCTCTGTTTTCAGCAGCTCTTGCTGAGAGCCTGTATGTGCAGCCAGAGCTTTTCCCAGAGCAGTCAATGTTCATCCAGAGTGGGCTGGTCCAGCAGAGATCTGATGCTGGACATTTGGGGTTCACTCTTCTCTTGTCCTCCATGTGGAGATGCTCTTAGGAAAACTGGGGCCTGGTGGCCAGTTGAAATCAGAAAGTTAGAGAAAGAAGAGGCTGTGAGGGATATTGATCAAATGGCAGTGATTAAGGGGTGGAAAATGAAAGTCAGGATTAAAAGAAGCTGGAAAAACACTTGGATAAAGGTGAGCCTGCAGGGCTGACAAGATAGATGAGGTTATAAAAAAGTGATTGATGGCTACAAGAGCTTTGAGTGCAGCAGTGTTGATGCAGAAGATGTCAAGAAGGAGCAGAGGAAGACAAAATCCAGCCATGGAAATGGGGAGAACCTACTAGATTTTTGGGTCCAAAAAGGAGCTACCACTGCAGGTGGGATAATGTGAGACATCTGTGTCTCTTGCAGCAGATTTGTTTGCTAAATTTGATTTGATTTGGCCATAAGCTATCACCTGGGTTCCACTGCTGCTTGGAGGTGATGCCTCAGCTCTTGGAATGAGACAGGAGTAAATAGTTACCTGCCCTGAGAACAGAAAGTTCTCTGTTGAAAAAAAAACCTGTTTCATAACTGATTATAACTTTACTGTTCTTGTCATCTCAGTGTGTGATTGCAAAATAGTATAATTTGAATGTGGTATTCTCCCTGTGCTGCTCACAACGTTAGATCTGAGAGAAGTGACAATTATGGAACATTTCCTCCTCACGCTCCTCTGACAGCTCTTGCATGTTCCAGCCCCATTAGCCATGGTATTGGCCCTTTCAGAAGAGCTGCTCTCATGCAGGGATTTCAAAGAGGCAAAATTATATGCTGGAAACTTGGAGGAATGGGCTGTTCTTTGGAGAAAAAGGCTTCAGCATTGTTATCTGTTATTATCCTAAAGCTGTTTTTCTGAGGTTGTCAGCACTGAGCACTTTCCAGAAAAAAACCAAATGCTTTACTGGGCAGACTGGAGACCAGCGTTCTGGGATACCAGGGCTCAGTTTATTCTTTGGAATAACTTAATGAAACACCATTTAACTTGATGCTTCTTCTTGTCCAGCAACTAAAGATTTAATAATTTCCTTAGTTTTTGCTATATATTTGCTGTAGATTGCTAGGAAATACAGTTAATGGCAAATGTAGTGCTTAAAAGCAGACTATATACATTTTCTTTTACTTGTACATATAAGAAGTCCAAATTAATTCTTGTAAATTAATGTAAAGCCAGGCTTCAAACTGGCTGGAAAAGAGGACTGTTTCATTTATTTTTGGGTACAGCCAAACCACAGAAATGTTATTTGTTAATTTCTTTACTTAATTAAAAGACACTTGGGAAAACTGAGGACACTGGCAGCTTTGCACTGTAGGTCAAAGAGATTTTTAAAATTTCAGATCCCTCAGGAACTTGAAAATCAAGGCTATTAATATCAACCCCAGATTTTATAAAAAGGTCAGCTGAAGTTGGTGTAATTAAGAAATTGGTTCCAATTAATTTAATTTAATTTTAGAATCTGGTTCGTGGTGCCTTCCAGACCAGCAGGCAGACTGAGCTTCAGCTTTATTTTCCAGAATCATTAGAGAAAGTCTCTTGTTTAGTTTTGCTGGGTCCTTCGGGCAGGAATTCCTTCAGAGTGCTTGTGTTGAGTTGTCTGATGCTCTGCAAGTCTCGTAAGCAGTTTGGTTTGTAATCAACATTTAACATCTGTGTGTCAGTGTTGGGAAAAAGGTGCCTTCTGTTGCCCAGGAGGGGGAAAGCTGCTGGAGCTGTGAGATGCTGTTAAAATAGAAACTCCACTTCTTCCTTTGCTCCTGCTCTGTGCTGCAAAAAGCCTCATTTTGTCTTATAAATACTGTGTAAATCAATATTTGATGGTTTAGTAGATGAATTTATGAGTTAGAGATATTTCCAGCATTTATTAAGTGGGTAGTACTTAATTGTCTGTCTGTCTTTTTATCCAAGTGTTTGGCAGTAGATTTTTGTTAAAATGTATTCTCATTTAAGGCAGAAAATCCAAACCCAGAGGCTTGCCTTCCAGTGTGAAAAAAAACTCTGTATTCTACCCACTTTTCATTTGTTTGTTAGTTCTCCATCTGTTCTTTGAGCAGGATGGTCTAGACCCACTTTGTCTCCAATAAAGAGAAGCTGTTTGGCTTTGTCACATGGAATATTTCATATATATATATATGTATATATATATATAAATATATAAATATGTATATATATCTTGAAACACAAGAAGTCTGCCTGTCTTTTGTTTTACTCCATTATGTCTGTAATTACTGTACAATTTTGTTGTGTTTTTCACTGGTTGTGTGAATCTGAGGTTGTTTTTGCAGCACATAGCTTGGTTGTCAGTACAGATAATAAAATCAACAAACCCTCTTTTCTCTGCAGCCTTGACTAGCTGGGATTTCAAATGCTTCTGAAGGCTGGCTTCAGTAATAAAACTGTGTCAGAGCTGAGAGCCAGTCCCTTCCCTCAACTTCATCCAGCTCCCTGGAGCTCTTATTTCCTGCCCCTGTTTCTAATGCAGGTGTGAATTCACCCTCATTTCACCCCCCATGGTCATGGAGCATCAACCCCAGGCTTTTTGTGGTCAGACAGAGTCTGTCAGACAACAGCCAAGCAGGAATTTGGGAAGAATTGGATGGGATAATTGATGGATTAACTCTGTGTCTCTGGAACTTTCTCTTAGGGTCACCCTGCTCCCTACAAAACCGTCTCGGCCCGAGCAGCCAGTCCATCCACAATATTGAGGCTTCCAGCCAGTGCCTTCCAGGATGTGTTCCAGAAATACCCTGAAACCCTTGTGAGAGTGGTGCAGGTAGGTGGAGCTGAGGGGGAAGGGGAAGCACTCTCATTTCTGGGTTACAGGAGGATATTTCAAGGCTCAGCAAGCTCATCATCTATCCTTTGGTAAATACGGAACTGCTCAGAACATCTTATCAAGATTTGGACTTGTTCTGCTGTTCTCCTGGCTGTTGAGCCCTAGACTTAATAATCCAGCACTATCCCAAACAGGCAGAAATAATTTATGTATCTATGTATCTCCATCAATTGAGTTTCTGCCTGTGGCACCCTCATCAGTCAGCCAGACCTGCAGTGTGAGATTGTTGGTCCTTTGGGAGTAGAAAGGTGCTGACATGGGCTCTGCAGATTGGGGTGCACCAGAATGCCTGAGAATCATGAACAGACTGTCACATGTCCTGAAACAGGACTGCTGGATCCTCAGAAGCTGTTTGGTGAGGGCTGCTGCCTTGTAGGAGTCACAAAATTCAGACTGACATGTGAATTTTCACTTTGGGAGCCTCTGTCAGCACCTGAGAGAAGAGCTGTGCTTTGTGTCAGTTCTGTGTTTACCTGTTGATTTGCAGGGGCTCAGACAGCTCTCAAGTGAGCATTTCTTGCAGGTGGGAGGTGGTGCAGGGATCAGGATTAAGGATTTCCAGGAGTGGAGCCTTGTCCCACAGGTGTAGCAGCCACAGGGTGACCTCACGAGTCTCTCTGGGCTGTCCTTTTGCTTTACTATCAGTTCTGAATCTGTTTGTCCTTGCAAACTGTTCTGGTCTCTGGATGATTTATGAGCAGCATAAACCTCCTCGTACTGCTGGTTGAAGGAGAACAGATCATTAACACCAAATTAATTTGCTCTGTGAGTGCTGATACAAAAGAGAGGATGGCTGAGGAGTGGGAATTTGCTGGCAGGGCAGAGGAAGGTGCCACTGATTCCAGTGTTAGGTTTGAGTGCTTGTGGGGCAGTGGGACAGGTTCTCTGTGGGGAGAGCTGGAATAATTTTTTAATGAGGAGGAATTTGGAAGCAAATAGTTCTATTTCAAGGTACTTTTATTATTGATGTTTATAGAAAACAAAAAGCATTTGGTGTTTGGGAGTAAGACTTTGGATTCTCGTGCCATCAAATGATTGTGAAGTCATTGGTAAATCATTTGAGTCTATCTCTGTCTCAGTTTTATCAGCTGCTAAAAAGGAATTTCAGCTTAGGGTACAGTCTGTATTTTATAGAATGCTTTCAGGTACTCTGGTGCATGATTGTGTCTAAATGCCAGAACGAGTGTGGGAGAATGCTAAATCCATTGCTATTGCTTCCTTATTCCCTGTTTGCAGATCATCATGGTGAGGCTGCAGAGGGTGACATTCCTGGCCTTGCACAACTACCTGGGGCTGACCACGGAGCTCTTCAGCTGTGTGAGTTTGGGGGGCAGGTCCTCAGCTCTCCTGACAGGGCACAGAGAGATTTTCCTTCTTCCAGAAGGTCATAAAGCAAATGCTGCATATTAATTTCATAATGACAGTGCTTGAGGACTGAGGCATTTGTGTAACCAGCCCATAAAACCCAGCCTACGCTGGTGCCTGGGGAATTGGTGGGGAGGCTTAAACTTCCCAAGAGCATCATTCCAGAGTGATGTGTGTGCTCTGCTCAGTGCTTCTGCAGTTCTGATATTTGCTAATGATGTCACCTCTGCCTGGAGCAATAGGAAAAATGCTGCACTCGTGGTGGCAGAGAGTCAGGGAATGCTCCAAGTGTCAAGCTGGGAGTCCCCAGGTCCTGCTGGGATGCAGTGAGGGAGCTGCAGATCTCAGGACAAGCCCCCCTTGGGGATCTGGGACTGATGAGCACAACCTGAGCAATACCTGGGGCTCTCTGCAGGCTCCAGGCTGTGGAACACGTTTGAGGGGGTGGTTGATGTTGCTTGTTCCCTTGCTCCCAGCAGGGCCAGGCTGTCCCACTGATCTCTGTGAGCAGCGTCACCTCTGGAGGCAGCACTGGCAAGGCAGGGAAGAGACAAATGTCCAGTGCTTTGGAGGAAGATCGTGGAGAGAAGTTTGAAAAGTCTGGAGAGGCACTGGAAATGGGTAATGCTTCTGGAAACATGGAGGGACTGTCCTCTGGGATCTTCTTTAATTTTTGTACTATTCACAGAATCCCAGACTGATTTGGGTTGGGAGGGACCTTGAAGCTTACCCGGTGCCACCCCTGCAATGGGCAGGGACACCTCCCACTGTCCCAGGCTGCTCCAAGCCCCAATGTCCAGCCTGGCCTTGGGCACTGCCAGGGATCCAGGGGCAGCCACAGCTGCTCTGGGCACCCTGTGCCAGGGCCTCACTGCTTGTAATAGTAAAGAATTTCCTTCCCAAATCCAGTCTAACCCTGCCCTCCTTCAGCTTCAGGCCATTCCCCTGTGTCCTTTCACCACAGTTGATCCACTGTTGATATCAATGCTATTGATCAGAGTGTTTTTATTTTATCAGAGTAGTTGAAGATTGTCTTAGATTTATTTCAGGTTTGAAGCCTTTGGATAGTCCTTTGCTTCTATGGGGAAGTATTACTGTGTTCTTAATGATATTGAGGGATGAAGGAAAGGGGAAAAATAAATGACTCCTCTTCCTGAATGCAGAGATGGAGTTGGGGAAATTCAGAACTCTAGACACCAGCAGAACAGTTGCTGGATATGTATCTTTTCAGCCTAAAGACTCACTACTGAAGATAAAGCCAGGAAAATAGATGGAGTTGAATTTTGCCTCTGCAGATGGGAAATAATTAAATCAAAACCAGGAAAAGATTTAAACAATATTTAATGTCAGTGTTTCAGAATCTTTAAATCAACCTTTAACAGCGGGCAGTTAAAGGTTCTTGTTAGTGAAACTTGATTTATTAGAAGATACCTTGTGTTTACAAAATTTGTTTTTAAATTTCAGATATGTTGAGGATTTCTGGTGCTGAAAACTCTGAGCATGTTTTCAGAAGAAGCCTTTCATCACCTCCCTATGCAGGGTCTACAGAGGCTTCTAGTAAGTGCTTGGCAAAATTGTGGGAAATATGTAATTTATCTAATCATGGGGGAAATCACATGATCTCTGGAGTGCTAGGTTAGATAATTTTCCTGTTTATGGTGGATAATCATCTTGCAGTTCTGTTCATGGTAGATAATCATCTTGCAGTGGTGCTGCTTCCTAACTCATTGGCCAAAAAATTATTTAGTAACAAATGGGCTGTTATCCCAAAGAGCATTCCCTTGCTGTCATTATCAGCAATGGGGAACATAATTTGGCTTCCAAGACCTGCAAATGAAAAGCTTTATTAATTGATATTACTGAAACAAACTGAATTATGGTGATAGGCCATCATCTTTCACATTAAAGATGACACACGTTTCTTGCTTGGCTGATTGTCCCAAAAAGCACATTACATGTGCTTTGCTGCTTTTAGAGGAATGTTCTCTAGAGTGGATAATAAAGGTGATGGATCATGGGATGCTCTGAGGAGACGTTTATGAGGCCGAGCTGGTTTGATGCTGCAGTACCATTTTGGGGTACTTTAGTTACTCCACTGTTTTTCCTCTGGGCCTGGTGTTTAGGGCAGCTTTGTGTTCCAAGGTGGTGAAACTGGAGTACTTGTGGGAATCACAGAACACAGGCCTGTGGCTCTGTTAGATGAGTAATAAATAAACCACTGTGAGGGAATTCCAAGGTCATGCTCAGATACTGTTAATAGAGAAATGTTTAATCAGTGGAATAAAGATGCCCTGGGTACTTTAGGAGATGCTTTTATTGCTCACCTTGGCTATTAAGTGACTTAGGAGAAAGGAACATACTGTGAGGGGCTGAAGAGCTTGCAGACAAGGAAGAAGGAGGGAGCCAGGCTGAGAGAGCCCTCAGCACTGAGAGCTTTCTCCAGGGTAAGGTTTGTGTCACTTGTTGCTGCCACATGAAGTTGCTGGTGTGCACAGAGGAGAGCAATGGGGAGTTCCTTCAATTTTGACACAGGAGAGCTGATTTGTTTCCTCTTCAGTTCCTGTTGGGAAAGTGTAAAGGGTTCCACTTAGATTTTTTTCGTGGTTTCCATGTTACTGTCCAGAGAGGTGGATGTGATGGAGAAAGAGGGTTTTGTCTGGGGTAAGTAGATCATCTTTCTAAGCCAGGGGGACAAATTAAGAGAAAATACTGATGAGCCCACACAAGACTTGGCTTGATTTTCATGTGTGTGAGGTTGTCTTTCACTGAGAATTATAAAATGCACCAGCAGACTTGATTCAGTGGTAAATTAATTAATCCTTGCCCTGAACACAGCCCCTTCCCCCAGGTAAAGGAGGCAGTTCAGTGAGCTCTGCCTGTGCAGCCCTGTGACATTCTCAAGGGCAGTCCTTGTGTGTTCTTAGGAGCTTTAATATGGAAGGATCCCTGTAAAATTCTCAGTGGATGTGTCCATTTATCCTTCCTTTCTCCTTTTATGTGTCATAAAAGTTATGCCAAGGTACACAGAGCTTAGCAGAGAGTTAATTTTTACTGATGGAAGGAGCATATCTAATTGGGTAATTATGATTTGCCTCAGTTAACAGAGCTGATTTCTTCTTACTGTTTAGCTTGCACAGAAAGTGTCTTTATCTTTAATGAAAAGATCAAGATCTTGCTTTAGATTCTATTCCTCTGTTTACTGTGTGTTCAGACTCCATGGAATATTGATCATCTTTATTATTAATTCAGAGAGGAGAAAACTGTTAGAGTCATACAAGTGCTGTTATCTCAACATCTCCTTGATTTGCTTGTTGTTAAAATTAATAAACACTGCTAAAAATTGCTTTGGGAGAAAACACTTCTGCCTCAGTTGCTCCTGGGGCTGGCTGTAATTTGTTCTTTTTTTGTATAGTTATCTAACTTGAAACCTAGCAGTTGTGTAGATGAGGAAATGGGGATCTCAGACTACTCTGCTTTTTAAGTGTACTAACATTGTGTGGGGAAAGATAGAATTAATTCATTGAAACATCTGGGATAGGGGACAGAGGAATTAGAAACCAGAATAAAACAGTGGGACCTTTTGGAAGTGTCAACTTCACCCTTTCGTTTTCCCTGGAAGTAAATCTTCCTAACTCTGTTTTTAAGGTTAAACAGCACTTGTTTTGTATTGTTTTGGTGTTTTTTTTCCCCAAGATGTGGAGAAGCTGCTGTTCCCCCAAAGCCCTGACATGTGTGCACGTGGGACTGGCTGAACTTGGCAGGGAAGAGGCCGGGAATGCTGCCAGGGACTGGTGGCAGCTGCCATTGTTTGTGCAGTGCCTTCCATCCCTGTCCCAGCAGTGTGTGGGACTCCGTGTGTTCCTCACACAGGATCCATCCCTCTCCTGCCTCAGTGGCTCTGTCCTGCCCTGCTGGGGCAGCGAGTCAGTTCCAGAAATCTGTGTGGGCACCAGGGCTCAGGGCAGGGCTCCTGCTCTGAGCAGCACTCGAGCAGACAGCAGCTCTCAGAGAGCCTCCTCGTTCTCCTCTGCCCCGGTGTTCAAGGTGCAGGGCTGGGGGGAGATGCTTTCCCTGCCTGCAGGGCCAGGCTTGGAGTGGTTGGGTGGAGCCTGAGTGTTCAGGTGGAAAATGCTCCTGGTGTCCTGGGACTCAGAAGCTGGGCTGACCCTGGGATTTGAGGGCAGGGAGATGGACAGGGAGTCAAATCAGCTCATACAGAGCTGCTCTTTCTACTATCCCAGTTCACTGTTTATAGCTAATTTAGGGTCTTTAATGCTGCAGTGTATAGGAAATTCAGTTCATAGCATCAATGGCATTACTATTTATTTTTATTTTTTATTTTATGGCTTTTAAATTTTGATGACGATCAGCTTTGGGTCAGCTTGTTAGGCTTCTTGATTGGAGGCTGATCATTAAATGACTTTATTATGATCCCAGTGGCAGGTTTGAAATGTGCAAGGATTTGTTTATATTTGTCAATCACAGGATCATGGTTAAGGTTGGAAAAAACATTTAAGATCTTCAAGCCCAGCTGTCAGGCCAGCACCACCCTCATGTTCACCACTAAACCTCAAGTTCCACATNCAGAGCTGCTCTTTCTACTATCCCAGTTCACTGTTTATAGCTAATTTAGGGTCTTTAATGCTGCAGTGTATAGGAAATTCAGTTCATAGCATCAATGGCATTACTATTTATTTTTATTTTTTATTTTATGGCTTTTAAATTTTGATGACGATCAGCTTTGGGTCAGCTTGTTAGGCTTCTTGATTGGAGGCTGATCATTAAATGACTTTATTATGATCCCAGTGGCAGGTTTGAAATGTGCAAGGATTTGTTTATATTTGTCAATCACAGGATCATGGTTAAGGTTGGAAAAAACCTTTAAGATCTTCAAGCCCAACTGTCAGGCCAGCACCACCCTGATGTTCACCACTAAACCCCAAGTTCCACACCCATATGTCCTTTGAACACTTCCAGGGGTGGTGACTCCACCCCTGCCCTGGGCAGCCTGTGCCAGTATTTTACAACCCTTTCCACGAAAAGATTTTTCCTAATATCTAATCTAAACCTCCCCTGGCAGAACTCAAGGCCATTTCCTCAAGATGACATGGAAAGAGTACTCTGAGGTGGATCTGAATATTTGTGGCAGTGAGATTGTTCCATTGGCCTGGCTGGGGCAAGAGATAGGAATCAAGCCCCTTCAAAAATAAAAATTATGGTTTTGAAATTAAATTTATGGAGAGCCCTTCATGGTAGGGTGGTATTGTCACATGGTCATAGATCACAGTGGTGCATATTTTGGTTGCAAAAGCCAACTTCCCAAAACTTGGAGCAATCCTGGGCAAATTCAAATGTGTGTCTCTTGGGAGGGACAGTTGGGGAAAGAATTCAGAATTAAAAATTAGAATTTATTAGGTGACAGAATTTACCAGTTAGGAAAGAAAATTGCTTTTCCAAAGGGCCCAGCTTATTCCTGAGCAGCAATTTGTATTTATAAAAGTGTAAGACCAGTGTGGTGACTGAAGGGAAAAGGTGTAAGGAAGAAAATGTTAACTTTTCTGAATAGCCTATTTTGGAGATATATTAGGCATAGAAATAAAATTGAAATTATTATAGATACATTTATTAAAGGAAATTGCAATTTCTGCATCATTTTTAAACTCATATGTAAGTCTTCAGGCTGTGACTTCCAAGGATGTGGAACTGAAGAGAAAATATGCCTAATTTTTCCAAAAAGGCTTTTAAAAGAAATAAGATTTCTTTAGCAGATCCCACCTTTTCTACAAATCCATCAACGTCTAGAAGGAGCAATAGATGAGCTCAGAAGGTGAGCTGCTTTCACAAATGAGGAAATTGGCCCTGAAACTTAATGTTAATGCTATGAAGGATTTCAAGGATTTGTAGAGTATGGAAAATAAGATGCAGCAGCTGATATGAACTGCTCAGGCAGTTTTGCAGAAAGCCATAAAAAACACCTCAAAGTTTTAAGTTGTCAGAAGTTCCCCCTCTGCAGTGCTCTGCCAATTCTTAGAAGACAAAACCCCCACAACAAACCTCCAAACAGTGACTGTACTGTGTACAAGAGTGCATGTGGGAGTTCTGGGACGTTTTGTACACCTGAGTTCAGATGAGAATTAAAGTTCCAGATCAAAAGGAACTGGGGAATAATAGGAACACGGAGGTGCTAAAGTTGCTCCACGGGGTGTGTTACCTGCTGTTTCTGAGAAGCTGCAGCACAGGAGGTGCTCCAACCAGGGTTTTTCTCTTGCCTGCAGACAGCTCCGGCGGAGCCAAGTCCGACATGGACATGGCCTACGAGAGGGCCCGGGTGCAGCTCGCCCCCGAGGACGCCGCCGGCAGCCCCGCCGTGGCCAAGGTGGGTCAGCTCCTCCCCCAGAGCCCAGCCTCATGCCTTGAGTGTTAGCTTTTATGTTTTTTAGATTCTGGGATGTTTTGGTGGGTAGTTTTATATTTATATTCAGTGCTACTGAGCTCTCTGCACAGAATTCAAAACAATTCCTTCTCCAGCTTGGGACCGAGGACAACTTTCAGGCCCAAGAACGAAAACAACGGTGGAGTGAGAAGAAAAAACAAGGATGGAGCTTCATAACCTGGAGCTGTAATTGGACAATTAACTCCAATATGCTAATGGAGCTGAACTTAAAAAAGTGTGGGACCTCGTGATTGGGCATCCATTCTGTGACCACCTTGGGTGTGGCCCAGCTGGGCTCTTGTGTTGCCCAGGTGTACCCAGTGAGAATTTTTAATAAATCCCTGCTTTATCCTTCTGCTCTGTCTGGTCTCTGCTCCAGGTCAGCCTGCAGAAGGCATCAAGCCTGCTTCCTGTCCTTACCCTCCTGACTTCATTCTGCTTGGGGTCATGTCAGTGTTTTCTTCCTTCCTTCAAAACGCTGCCCTTGCAGCTCTGTACCAGTTGGGATTTGTGGTTTTACAGAATCCCCAAATGGTTTGGGTTGGAAGGGACCTTTGAAGCCCAGCTGGTCCAATCCCTGTGCCATGGCCAGGGATGCCTTCCTCTACACCATCCAACCTGGCCTTGAATGTTTTTGTATTATTGTTTTTTAACTTAGGGGTGTTTTAGTAGATTTTAGTGGCTGTCAAGTCATTTTATTGCACATCTTGAAATTCTGTGGAGATTCCCTTGGTGAACAATGGGAAATCACTGCTGCAACTTTTAATGTGTTTTCTTCCCCTGACTCATGAAATGGATTATTTGGCTTTGTCAGACCATACTTTATTTGTGAGAGGTACTTTACAGCAAAGAATTAAAAACTTGTATCAGCTGGAGGTTTCTAGTCATGATTTATAAATCTGTTTTTATTTTTGTGGTCTGCTTTTTACAAATACTGACCTGGAAGTCAAGAGCATAAAAACACCCTTCAATTATAAAACTGGAACTTAAAATCTGGAATGAAACTGTTGCTCACTGTGACCTTGACAGACATTTTATCTTTTCCTCCATCTTTGTGTACAGGGTTGATAAAGTTTTAGTTCCATTAAGCTGGCAACAGCCCAGTTTCTGAAGTCTCTTATTCCTTCCCTTTCACAAGCTGTGATGAGTAACTTTGTTTGAGTTGAGTGTCAGGCTGTGCAGAAAAATACAGGGATAATGAAGTTAGCAAGCTGTTGCTTTTTTGGAACCTAGATTTCTTTTTTTGCGGACCACTGGTTGTGGTGGGTAGAGAATGCAGGCAATAAAGGCAAATTTTGGCCAGGTAGATGCCAATTTTGATGTTTAAACTGATCCTTGATTTGTTTCTCTTTGCAGTCGATACTGAAGAAGACTGTGACAGTGACAGAAACTCCTTCAGCAGTTTTCCATTACAGTGCTGTGCAGGACTCCTGTAACAGCAAACACATTGATGCCATTGTGGAAGCAGCAAAGAAAGACCTCTCATCCCTGATGAAGCTTGATGTGAGTTATTGCAAGGGGAACTGGCTTTGTTTCTGCTTTTCATCTCATTCTGCCAGGAAGTGAAAAGTGGATTTGTCTCCTCAGTGTGCTGGAGATGGGCTGGATGTTTTATTCAACAGCCTATTGAAGTCATTAGAAGGGCTGAAATAAATTTGAATTATTCTGCCATTTCAACAGACCAGGCTGGAATGCAGTGCATGAATCTTCCCTCTCTGTGCAGTTAGCCCTGTGAGCAGCACTTGTGCAGTCCTGCCACCTCATTCTGTGCTCTCACTGGGGGTGGGAAGGTATCTAAAGGTTCAGGTGACTGCTGAATCCATGAATCCTGGAGGCACTGCATCCCAGCGAGTTGTTTGTGTTTGGAATTGTGTCCCTGTACTTGCCATGGGTCACTGGCAGCATCTCTCAGCTGGGTCCTGTGCCTGTGGCAGGGCTGTGCCTGATCCCTGCTGAGCTCAGCCCCTGCTGAGCCCCTTGCTGTTGTAAAAAGGACTGAAAGTGATTGTTTTCATCATTCCAGTCATTCCCCTGCATTTCATTATGGAGGTGTGTCTGTTCATGTGGATAATCAGACAATTTGGGAAAGCTCTGCATCTGTCTCAGTCAGCCACAGACATCCTTGGTTTGTTCCAGCCTGTTCTGTAATAATTCCAGTCTGCTGCTGCTGCCAGAGGCTGGGCACAGCTGCTGCACCTCCTCCCTGCCTTCAGAGCTGTCACCAAACAACTCTTGCTAGAACTTAAAAGATTTTACTTCTAGATTTTAGCATTCCCTCCTGACTTCTAAAATTACTCCCCTTGCATCTTCAAAATCCCTGTCAGGGTCTTTCAGCTCCCAGCTGTGAGGCTCAAGGTGCCTGTTCCACATCATCACTGATCTGAGGTCTCTTAAACTGCAGGAGCCTTCTCTATCTCATTATGTTAATTTTCAGGTTTTTTTCAGGCATATATATACTCATGAAAATCTATAGACTATTTTAGAATAAATTCTTGTTACAGAAGGAGTGAAGTGGGATTTCATCTATTCTGTTCCTGATCCAACTATCAGATCACAGGCAAAAATTCCAAGATTACTGAAGCTCCTGATTACAGCACTTTTCTTTAAGTGGTGAATAAATTTCTCAGTAATTGCCAAGTAGTGATTTAGAGATAAAGTTAATTTCAACAGTGTCCTTAAAATGCAGCACCTAACACCCAGAGTTTGTAACATGAAGATCTAAATAATGGTGAAATAAGGTAGGATTTTCAAGCACCTTAGTTTTTCACAAGCAAATTAGAATCTGGTTGCTGGAATTTGTCAGCTCTTTCATTGCTTAATGGGGCAGTAATAGCACAGAAAAGGAGGATACCAAGGTCTGCTTGGAGGTCATGCAGTCCCTTCCATGCCTGAGATAGAATCAGATATTGCTAAGTCATTTCTGGCAGGTTTTTGGCTAAGCTGTTCTTAAAGATCTCCAATGCTGAGGCTATCACAGCTCTGAGTACAATCTATCCCAATACTTAAGTAGTCTCAGACACGAAGAAAATCTTTGCAGCAATTTTTTTTCAAGCTCATGCATCCTGAAAATTCTTTTGATAAGTAGAACTCATGGGGGAGCCTGAATTCCCCTACTGAGAGGTACTTTCAGAGTTACAACTTTGGCTTTAAGAATAGATAATACTATACAACCATAAATGTCTAAATATAGAAAAAGCATTATAGAAATTAGTTGAGTTGCCTTTGCTGAACTGAAATATTTTGACAGGTGCTTGTCAGGTTCTCTGCATTGGATGTGTTCCCATGAAACAGATTGGGATTGGCTTTAATAAAACTATTTTTGATGAAAATATGTTCTTTTTATCAGCAGTAGGTGTAAAGAATAATTGTGATTATTTCACTTGCACTATTTTTTTTTGACCCAAAATGGAAAAATTCCAGCCTGGCAGAACTATTAAGCTGGTGGAGTGTTTACATCTCTGCTGTGTTGATTTCCTGCTGGAATGGAGCTGATGACTGGGGTCACATTCTGTTCTGCTTTTGTGCTCAATTGGTTCTTCCTGTGAGTGCAGCTTTCAGTGCTTCTGCCTCTGGGGCAGAGCCTGGGCACAGGGAAGCTGTGAGAGCAGGACTGTGCTGCCTCTCTTCAGCCTAGCCTGTGAACCCATCACTGAGCCTTGTGTTCTGCCCCAGCCCATTCAGGGGTGGTGATAAAATGTTGAACTTGTGAGGATTTATACAAAGGCTGTAGAGGGACTGTGGGCATGGAGTGACAGGACAAGGGGGAATGGGCTTAAGTTGAAGGAGGGCAGGCTGACATTAGATATTAGGAAGAAATTCTTTATTTGAAGCCTGATGAGACCCTGGCACAGGGTGCCCAGAGCAGCTGTGGCTGCCCCTGGATCCCTGGCAGTGTCCAGAGCCAGGCTGGACATTGGGGCTTGGAGCAGCCTGGGACAGTGGGAGAGGTCCCTGCCTGGACCAGATGAGCTTTAAGACCCCTCTGAAACCAAACCAAACTGTGACTCTTGTTTTTACTGGTTTGGGTGAAAGTTAAGCCAAAGCAAAGGTGGCTGAAGCAGTAGGGTTTGATTCTGACTGCACACAGGACCCCAGACTGTGTGGGCAGTTCTTTGAGATGGAAAGAAAAGTCTCTCCGTGCCTGTTTTTTTTTTTGTCTGTTGTGCACTCAGGGTTATGGTGGTGAAAGCAATGTTTGGATTAAAGGAATTTTTGGGCTCAGCCAGCTCAGCTCCTTGACATTGCAGGGGATTGGGGTACAAACTGAGGGTGGCTTTTGGGAAGACTCTTTTCTCCTATGTGCTTTTCAGTTGACAGTGAAATTCCCACTTTTTTCTGCCTGAGCACAGGAGTTCATGAGCTTGGGGAAGCTTTTGTTGTACAGTGTGTATGAAAATCTGCTCTGCAGGTACAGCACAGCTGAGCTGTGTGCCCAGGGCTGGGCTGGGCCAGAGCCAGTGTTGGATCATCTTGTCCAGTTACTCCATGATGAAGAGAGTCTCCTCTAGTTTAACCTTCCTTGGAAAGTAACTTCATGTTTCATGGTTTTCATGCCAACTGATACAGATCTCCTTTTATTATAGACCCTTTAAAGACTCTAGGGGGGAAATTGATTAATAGAAAATCCTTAAGAATCCAAGTGTGATAAATTAAAATGGATCAAACCTCTTTTTCTCTTCTGGAAGAAATGCCTGTTGTGTAAAGAAATATACAAATAGGTGCCATATTTTAAAGACATTCAAGTACTTGTAACATAATCTTAACTGTTATTCTTACTTGCTTTGTTTTGGGTATTTCCTCACATTCTGGTGCCTTTGCCTGTGCACAGAACAGTAAATTTTACCTTCCACACCTTTCTTCTCCAGAACCCTGCGTTGCTGAATGGCAAGGTGACACTGCATCAGGTCACTGCTGGCACTGTGCTGTCCAGGCAGGGAGATCAGGTGAGTCTGCCTCAGTCTGTGCCCCTCCAGGAGTTACTGATGGCAAATTCCCACCTGTCCCCTCCCAAGCCATCTCTTCTGGAGGTGAAAACACCCCCAGCTCTGCACACAGGACTGGTGCTGCAGCCAGAGTGGGAATCTGGTGCCTGTGTGTTGTCCAGCTCTGATGGACTGTGTGGGAAGGTGTGGAGTGTCCCACCTTTATCCTTCCTCAGGAGCTGTGGGGTCTGGCAAGCCTTTTCTCACACCCTGCACTTTAGGCTTTTATGGTGCCACTCAGTTGCAGTAAAGCCCTCATACAAAACCAATCCAGCATTATTCATTTATAGCAAAATGTGTTTAGGACACAACAAGCTTAATTTGTAATCATTCTGTGTAAATAGAGGAGCTTAAGCAAAGCAGATGATGGACAGCTCCAGTTCCAGTGCTAGGTTCTGCTCTGCTGACCTGCCATGCCCTCATCCTGCAGCTGTGATGCCCCATTATCCCCTCCTCTCCCAATTCTTTTGTTATTCCTTGATATCTCAAAGATGCAGCCTTCATTTTTCATAACCACCCAAAGAGAAACGCGTTTTTCAATATTGTGCCTGCTTAGTTTTAAATATTCATAACCTGCTTTTAATAATTCACTATTGTGTCTTATTTTACCACCTAATTGTTCAAAAGCTATAGGGGAGCTTTCTGGGAAACAGATTGGTCGTGATAGCGCTGTCACTGGGATAATTACTTCTAAAATCTTGGGGGACTTTTATTGAGCTCTCTCTTTAATTTTTTTATTTCCATTTGCTCCAGGATGTCAATGTTTGCTTTGTGGTCTCGGGGATGCTCCATGTGTACCAGAGGAAGATTGACTCTGAGGAGGACACCTGCCTCTTCATCACCCACCCTGGGGAGCTCGTGGGCCAGCTCGCTGTCCTCACTGGGGAGCCGCTGATCTTCACCATCAAGGCCAACAGAGACTGCAGCTTCCTCTCCATCTCCAAGTCCCATTTCTATGAGTGAGTTCTGCCATTCAAACATACCTGCATCTGGGGTTTTTAAAATATTTTTGAGAATTTTTTTATGACTCTTTTGAAAAAAGGACCAGGGTAGTGACCGTCCCCCTGTGCTGGGTGCTGGTAGGGGGCCACTCATCAAATCTTGGGTTTAATTTTGGGCCCCTCACTGCAAGAAGGGCATTGAGGGGCTGGAGTGTGTCCAGGGAAGGGAATGGAGCTGGGAAGGGGCTGGAGCCCCAGGAGGGGCTGAGGGAGCTGGGAAGGGGCTGGAGCCCCAGGAGGGGCTGAGGGAGCTGGGAAGGGGCTCAGCCTGGAGCAAAGGAGGCTCAGGGGGGCCCTTCTGGCTCTGCACAACTCCTGACAGGAGGGGACAGCCGGGGGGGATTTGGGATCTGCTCCCAGGGAACAGGGACAGGAGGAGACGGAACAGCCAGGGACGTTCAGGTTGGATTTTACAGAAAACATGGTCAGACATCTGAACAGGCTGCTCAGGTAGTGGTGATGTGACCATCCCTGGAGGTGTTCAAGAAACATGTGAACACCTAAGATGTGGCATTTTGTGATATGGTTTAGAGGGCCTGGGGGTATTCAGTTAGAGCTTGGACTTGATGCTCTTGGAGGTCTTTTCCATGATTTTAAATCCAAGTGTTGGATGTCTGTGCTGCCACAGGTCCCACAGCATCCCATAGCAAGCCATGCACTTCATGGGGTGGGTTTAGGTGCCTGGATGAGCTGTGGTCCCTCTGTCAGGTGATTTAACTCCAACAAGAAGCAACGCATGGAACATGGGAATATTAAATGATGACATCTTTGTTCAAGGCCTATAGGACCCTTAACCCAGTGGAGTTGGAATTATGGCCCAAGTTTCATATACTTCATAATCCAAATAAGAAAGTCTGCCCAGAGCCTCCACTTTGTTGGGTTAATTGCTTCTTTGCCAGGCCCTTTTTCTTGGATTAATTATTCCTTTTTGCTGGAAAACCTCCCCAATTCTGTTCTCAGACAGAGCCAGGGGGCTGGGTGTGTGATTAGTCTGGGTGTAACTGTGGGTTTTTAATGCTCACTAATAGAACAGGTTAAAGAATAATTCCCCTGTGCAAGAGAGGTTTCTTCCTGGACCTTGGAAGTAGCACCTGACTTGAGACTTAATGCTTGAAGGGGAATATAGGTAATTAAAAATCCAATATGATGACTGTGGTTAACCTTGTTGCCAATAATAATGATTAGTGCCCTTGATTTATTCTGTGATCTTGTTGTTTAGGGTTAGAATTAGTTCACACATATAATATGTGTCTAATGCACGATTTCCTTTCATAATCTCATTTTCCAGCTTCTGGAATGTGCTATGAGTCCTGAGTTATATGGAGGACTTCTGAGGGGGCTGTTATGTTTTCTAGGCCACTGTGATGTCCATCTCTGCATACTTCCTGCCTTCTAAATAATTGTAGCTGTTTGTATTCCTGATCAAGTCTACCCCAGAATCCTTATTGTGGGATTTTGGTTTTCCCACCCCAGGCAGGAGGCTGCGTGGCTGTGGAGCTGGATGTGCTGTGCTCAGCAGGTGCTTGTTGATGAGCTCTGTTTTTCCCAGGCTCTGAGGTGGTTGTCAACTCTTTGGCCTAATTTCTGAGAGATGCTTCCCACTTGTGCCATTCCGTGTGGTACCAGGCTATTTCTTCTAAACAGCTGCTTTTTCTCTCTGTCTTTCCCTGCTGTTGTTTTCCTACTTGTTTCTGGCTTCAAATTTCATTATATTGTCTCAGCCAGCCAAGCAGATTCCACCTTTTCCTCCTTCCACCCCCCCCTTGTTTTTTTGCTGCTCGGAGCTGGATTCTCTCTCATTTACTGAAGTTCATTTTCCTGAGATTTCTCTTTTCTTCTTTTCTCTTTCAAGAACTGAATTATCTCTTGCTCATTCCAGCTTACCTTTCTGCTTCCATTGACCTCTTACCAGTCAGGGATCAAGACCCATCAATATATCACCTCATCATCATTTTTGGGTCCTTTCCAAATCTTTCTTTTTCACTTTTAAGGTCTATTATCTGTTCTCCCCATTTTACAAACCCTATGATATTCTAGCATTTCATCTTCACAATTTGTCCTGAAGCCTAGGCTTCATGGCACTTCTGATTCCTGGACCCATATTTAAAATTGAAATTGGAGAAAGGCTTTGAAAAGCATCAGGTTTCTTCTATTGGTTCATTTTTGCTTTAAACTCTATGAGAAAAAAAAAATTGTTAATAAAGTAGGATGTAGTTCTGGTTGCCATTTTCATGTAAATTCTATGTTCATAGTTCCACAATGTTCAGCTTTCTCCTTTGCCTGGAATCTCAGCGGAATTATTATTGTCTTAATTTGGATTTTTTTTCCTCTTAACTTCCAGACTAGATGAAATTTCACAATAACTCATGTTATTCTCCAAAATTTCATTGTTCTTTTCCTTTAACATGTGTTTCCTCTTTTCCTCTCTGCTGCCCTGGAACACTCTGTGTTTTTTCTCAATAATAATGAGAGGGTGAAGCAGAAAGCACATGGTCAATGACTGTCACGGGGCAAAAAGCACAGTAATGGAAGGAGCCCAGACTGGAGAATTGAGTGTTGGATTAAATCCTTCCCACTGAAATTTCAGGGTGGGAGCCTTTTTTGTGGTGCTGCCTTGAGTAAATGGCTGTCTGTAGATGCAGAGTGCAAGCCCAGGGTTGGCACAAGCTGCAGGTGTGGTGAATCCAGGGGAGAGTCCATGGAATGTGCTGCAGTGCTTTGGGAGCCGCCGCACTCCTGGAAAACGAGAATCAAATTGTCACCAGGATCTCCTGGGGGAATAAATTCAGAATCTCTGCTACCAGTGGCTCTCTCACATTCTCTGCTTCTGTCAATTTCACACTTTGGAGGCTTAATCATGTGCACTTGCCAGAGAAGCAGGAAAGCTTTGATTTTTATTTGGTCTTGCCAGCTAAGCTGAAAATCCCATCACAGCCACATCCCCAGAAATAACTGCAGAAGCTCGAGACTTCCACAGAAACTACTTAGACTTTATTGTTATAGCTGGTGAGCTTTCTAGTAAAGAATCCTCAAAGTTCCTTCAGAAACCTCTGCAGGACAGGGCTTTGGATTTTAATTTTCCCAGTGCCAGACATGTGCCAAACAGAAGAGCAAGGATATAAATGTCCACGTGAGAGGAAGGAAACTGGGCTGATAATTAGGGAAAAAAACCTCTTTTCTCCTGCATAAGGCTGGGTCTCACCTTCTGTGTTAATTCTCTTGTGGAATCTGCATGGCACTGAGGAGCATGAGAGCTCCAAGTGGAAATAAAAGATGCCTGTTAGTTTGCATTTTGAATGTATTAAGATATATATTATCAGGGAGGAAAAGAATAAATGGCTTTTATTGATGACAGCTGGCAGCCTATGTGGGAAGAGACTTTGAGGGCTAAATAATCAAGTGGCATAAAACCAATGAGCTAAACCATCCAATATTTTTTAGGGGCTTTACTCAGCTTTTGAATCTGCTGAGAAGGGGGATAGGGCTGGATGTTTTCCATGTGTATGTTGGTATCCTGGTCAGGATAGCGGGATGACATGGAAAATCATGGTTAAGAGAAAAGGGTCAGGAGAGAAAAGCTGTCCTGCTTTTTGGTAATAGTGTTTGCTGGCTGCATTTTTAAGTGTTCTAAATGTAAGGGCTAGTGTTCAGTTTAATTTACCCTGTAGACATTGAAGTGCAGGGGTAGGAGTGGAGTGAGTACAACATGAAATTGGGGTATGTGCCTGTGGATCTCTGTCCTTTCAATTCCAGGGCTTTTGGCTGAAATTTTAGGCTTCATTATTGCAGAACTAGTAACAGGAGCTCTGGATGAGGAGAACAGTGTCCATGGAAAGCTCTATGTGTGCTGCACTGTCCCACAGTCCCTGGCAGCTCTGGAGCTCTTGCTGCAGCACTGGCAATAATGAAGGAGAGTCCTGATGTTGTAAAGACTTCAGGGCAGTTTCTGTGCCACATCCAGGCAACAGAGCTCCTACTGAGTCTGCTTTTGTGTTGTCACCATCTTGGATTGTGGATCTCTGCTTGGGCTTTCTCTGATTCTGCCAGGTTTCAGTGCTCCACAAGAACTGTGATCCAGTTGGGGAGCAAAGAGTGGAAGTGCTCCTTCCATGCCTTTCTCTTTTCCTCTGTTATTTAGGGGTGAGGTTGGATACAAAGCTGACATGATTTGTGCTCAGAGAGAGCTCCCTCATAACAGGGTTTCCTAAGGAGATTTTCTTACCAGTCTTCCTTGTAAAGGGAACATGGATACAGAAAACTTAACAAGGACTCTCAAGAGATTCCAACCACCCCGAGGGCTGGGTCAGGACAAGCCCCAGGATCAGCCCAGGCTGGGCTGGGCAGGGGGAGCAGCCCTGGGAGAGGGACCTGGGGGTGCTGTGGGTGAGAGCTGGGCCTGCCCCAGCCCTGAACCCNTGAGTCTCCTTTTGTGTTGTCACCATCTTGGACTGTGGATCTCTGCTTGGGCTTTCTCTGATTCTGCCAGGTTTCAGTGCTCCACAAGAACTGTGATCCAGTTGGGGAGCAAAGAGTGGAAGTGCTCCTTCCATGCCTTTCTCTTTTCCTCTGTTATTTAGGGGTGAGGTTGGATACAAAGCTGACATGATTTGTGCTCAGAGAGAGCTCCCTCATAACAGGGTTTCCTAAGGAGATTTTCTTACCAGTCTTCCTTGTAAAGGGAACATGGATACAGAAAACTTAACAAGGACTCTCAAGAGATTCCAACCACCCCGAGGGCTGGGTCAGGACAAGCCCCAGGATCAGCCCAGGCTGGGCTGGGCAGGGGGAGCAGCCCTGGGAGAGGGACCTGTGGGTGCTGTGGGTGAGAGCTGGAGCTGCCCCAGCCCTGAACCCCCTGCCCTGGGCTGAGCCCCAGCCTGGGCAGCAGGGCAGGGGGGATTCTGCCCCTGTGCCCTGTGCTCAGGTGAGACCCCACCTGCAGAGCTGCCCCAGCCCTGGCACAGCACAGGAGGGACCTGGAGCTGCTGGAGAGATCCAGGGGAGGCACCAGGGGGATCAGAGGGATGGAGCAGCTCTGCTGGGAGGAAAGGCTGGCAGAGCTGGGATTGTTCACCTGGAGAGGAGAAGCTTTGGGGTGACCTCAGTGTGGCCTTGCAGTGCCTGAAGGGGCCAACATGGAGAAAGGGGAAACATGAAAAGAGACAATTTACTGGGGTTGGAGGGACAGGACACAGGGAGTGGTTTCCCACTGCTGGAGGGTAGGGCTGGATGGGATATTGGGAAAGAATTGTTCCCTGTGAGACTCTGGCACAGGATTCCCAGAGCAGCTGTGGCTACCCTGGATCCCTGGCAGTATTCCAGGCCAGGTTGGACATGGGGACCTGGAGCAGCCTGCTTGTCCATGAGCAGGTTTCGTGCAGCTGCCTCACGTTTCTGTGTGCACCTCTCATGCTGGGGCTGCAGACATGAAACTACTTCTTTGTGAGTTGTTATTTCTCTTGTGAAATAACTATATTGTAGTAGTCTGTCCTTGAGGCTGCATGGGAACAGGAAAGACAGGCTGCCCTAACAGGTAGAACACCCTGACATGTGCATGATCCATTCAGTTCTGGGAGTGCTTCAGGAGGTATTTGAGTGCTCACTCCCACAGTGAGAGGATGAAGTGATCTTCAGTCTAAAAAGAATGAGAAATTAGGACTCCTGAGCAATTCCCAGGTGTCTGTGAGAATGATTTTTGCTAGGCCTTGCAGTCAACGTGGAGTTCGAGGTTGTCCTGGGAGAACCTTCTCAGTTTTTCAGTTTGAGAAACACACTGAATTACATTGTGTCTTTACTTTTAAAGACTTCTAAGCATGACTAAAAACGTTCAGTGCGAAGATTGAGAGCTTTATTAGAAGATATTTCAGCTCTTTGTGGTCTTTGCAAGAAGGGTAAGGGAATATTTGAAATGCAGAGCAGGTGTTTTATTTTTAAGCACATCAGACTTTACATATAAAAAGATTCTGATGTGGTATGTGGAGGAAACTGAGCGTGAGCAGGAGAGTGAGATGGGCAAAACAGCAAGGGAGGGAAGATCCTGAGGACAGGATGAAGATTTTCCTGAGTCATGAGAGACCTGTGTGAGGGGAAAATGAGGAGGGTGGCTCATACACAAGAGCTCACAGGGCTCCTGTCCATCCTGCTGCTCTGGGAGAAGGGAATTGGGCCAGACAGCAGGACTGGCATCCTGCCTCTAGGACAGTGCCAGCTCTGAGTGCCATTTAATTTGGGCTGGGTTGGAAGCTGGGCAGCTCTGGGTTTTGTCAGAGTCCCTGTGAGAGTGGTGGTGGCAGGGGTGGGGTGTGGGCTGGGAATTACTGCCCAGCTGCACCGGGATGTGGTGCCTGTGGGCAGCTATTCCTGCTGTGGGAGGGGGGTCAATAACACTTTGCTTTTTGCTCAGGATTATGCGGCAGCAGCCCAGTGTGGTGCTGGGCGTGGCCCACACTGTTGTGAAGAGAATGTCCCCCTTTGTCAGGCAAATTGACTTCGCCCTGGACTGGATGGAGGTCGAGGCTGGCCGAGCTGTTTACAGGTGAGATGTGGACAAAATTGTATGTTTGTTGAGATTTTCCTATTTTGTGAGCTGTGCTCCCTTGGGGATATGTAAAATGAGAACCTCAGGCTGTATTTATCAACCGTTCCATCAGGTTTATTTGTTTGCCTATTTTGAGATTATTTTCTTTCTGCAGTACCTTTAACATTGCTTCAGTCTCTTGTCTCCACATGTTGCTAAATTATTTTATACTATTCCTCACCTTTTCTGTTGTCTTGGCAAGATTTTTAAGTGATATAATTGATTAAGACACAGTTCCATATTCTGGTGGTAGTTTCTGCATTGTTGAGGGCATGAAGATCTATTGCTCAAAGGTTTTCAGCCTTTCTGAAATAACCAGCAAAACTCAAAGGTAATTCAGTTAGGCTTATTCAGCAGTAAATTGAAAACAAGAATTTTGTGTTTAAGGGGCAAAAGTTACCTTGGGAAAACTTAGTTTTATGGATATGTACTAGGATGCAATTGAGGTGTTATGTGGTTGCTGCAGTGGTGGGAGACTAACAGTCTAATTTAGAACATGATCTGTATAATTGTAATTTTTATAGCCATACCTGCAGCACCAATGCCAGTGGAAGTTTTGGATTACTGTGTGCATCAAAACACTCCTAGCTTTCAATATCTTGTTAAAGTCTTCTGGAATTCCTTGCTATTGTTTTAACTCCACCACCTGGAGTGTGGGATTCCCAGCAATTCCCACTCCTAATCGTGCCAGCTGGTTATAGCAAAAAGTTCTTGGTAGGCAGAAGTATGTGCACCAAATCTGGAGCCACTTGGGGGTCTTGCTCTTTGACCTGCAGAATTCCTCTGCACATCCACGTTGACCTTGCAATGGGAATGAACTCTGAGTAACCAGCTATGAGCCTGTGGTGTCCCCTTGGGCCTGCTCACACCCTGGTCATCTCCTTCCAGTCCTGACATGGAACTCCACACTGGTCTGGGTTGGAAAGGACCTTAAAGCTCACCCAGTGCCACCCCTGCCATGGCAGGGACACCTTCCATTGTCCCAGGCTGCTCCAAGCCCCAATGTCCAGCCTGGCCTTGGACACTGCCAGGGATCCAGGGGCAGCCACAGCTGCTCTGGGCACCCTGTGCCAGGGCCTGCCCACCCTCCCAAGGAGGGAACAGCTCCTTCCCAAAATCCAATCTAAACCTGCTCTCTTTCAGTTTGAAGCCATTCCCTTTGTCCTATCACTCCTTATCTCAGCTAACTGTGCACAGCCTGTACAATTACACATTAATCATATTTCCAGTCACCTTTTAACAAGTGCCTGTTCCATCTCTTGTTTGCTCATTGTCAATTAAACACTTCCCCGCGTCATCCAAGCCAGGCAGGGAAAAAAAATCACCAACTCACTCAAAACCACCAGATGCATTTGCTGAGCAGGGGTGCTTTCTTAATGCTGGTTGTTGATTCTTTCCCCTGCAGGCAGGGTGACAAGTCTGACTGCACGTACATCGTGCTGAACGGCCGCCTGCGCTCGGTGCTGCGCATGGACGATGGCAAGAAGCACCTGACGGGGGAGTACGGCCGGGGGGACCTCATCGGAGTGGTGAGAGGGGCACAGGGCCCTGTGCAGCTGGAAAACTGGGATTTACTGCCCACCAAACACACACCAAACACACACAGCCACGCTCCCACCCCTTGCTAATCTTCAGGGCTTCCAAAGCTGAAATGGCGGAAAACTTCCTTTTGCCTGGGAAGTTTTTAGAGTGATCGGTGTGTGGGGCTGTTAAGGGGTTGTGGGGTTGGTTTGAAAAGGAGGATGAACCCAAAAAAGGTCATTAGCAAACCAGCAGATCCTGCCCAGGGCTCCTCTGTGCTCCTCTTTTGCCTGGGAAGTTTTTAGAGTGGTTGGTGTGTGGGGTTGTTAGACTTGGTTTGAAAAGGAGGATGAACCCAAAAAAGGTCATTAGCAAACCAGCAGGTCCTGCCCAGGGCTCCTCTGTGCTGTGGGTAAAACTCTCTTCTGCCCGGGAAGTTTTTACAGTGGTTGCTGTGTGGGGTTGTTAGACTTGGTTTGAAAAGGAACATGAACCCAAAAAAGATCATTACCAAACCAGCAGGTCCTGCCCAGGGCTCCTCTGTGCTGTGGGTAAAACTCCCTTCTGCCTGGGGATGAACCCAAAAAAGATCATTACCAAACCAGCAGGTCCTGCCCAGGGCTCCTCTGTGCCATGGGTTTCTTTCTTCCGAGTGAGAGCAGTGCAGCCTGTTAGATCAGGACTGGAGGAATTGCAGCAATGGGGATTTAAATGAATTTAGTGCAATAGGAGGATTCAGTTTGGATGAGCCCCCCCTGGAAGTGTCTAGTCCAACCTCCTCAGAGTTAGCAGAGCTGACTTCAAAGCTTTTTCAGGTTTTTCAGGGAGTGTGTCATTATAGCTATTAAAGCAACTGTTCATTTCAAAATTGTAGTATTTATCCATGTTTAATTTCTCTCATGTTCATTTTTTCTTTCTCAGACCTAGTTAACAGCAGAAATAGGAGTCATAAATATGTGTGGCTTGTTTGATTTTTATATTTAAAATCAGATTTCTGAAGTTCTGAGCTTGTTGTTCAGGCCGTTTTCTGCATTCTGAGCTAAAAACTAAACACTGAACTTGTATCTGTTTATAGGCAGAATTAGCATAGCTCTGAAGCTAGAAAACATGTGAATTGGGATTAGTTCTATGGAAAGAAATTCTTTTTTATAGGAATGAAGGGGAAGGAGGAGTCCAAGGCTGCCCTTAGAGAGCTGATCCAAAATTTTGCCTGTGGAGTACATGAGGCAGTTCTGCTGGTGCTCCCAGCAAATACAGGACTGGGCTGCTGCTTGCCCCATATTTGATATTTCCACGTGCAGAGTATTTAAGGATCTCTTCCCACACTCAGTGCTGCTCTGGCTAAGGGGTTGCGTTGGCTTGGGATTGTGTTTGGAGAAGCAGGTCCATGCTGGGATGTGCTAAAGCACACCCACAACTTTTATTTGTTTTTTTTCTTTCTTTGGCATACCTCATTAAAGGTAAAATGACGTGGTTTGAGAGGAACTGAAGCTGACATCTTTTGTGACTAATCACAATGGTGTGAGGCCTTTTGGTGTGTGAAGAAGGGTTTGGCAGTTTTGTCACATCCAGGCATTTTGCTGCTTTCCTCTGCCTGGGGTGATCTGTAGCTTTTTGCTGTCAAGCTCCTGGAGTTTTGCAGAGCTCTCAGGTTAAAAACAGACCTGTTCTACTTTCTGAAAGCAGTTTTGAGTGACAGGGCAGCATATGGTGCTCAGAGGGTGGTGAGGCCCTGGCACAGGGTGCCCAGTGAAGCTGTGGCTGCCCCTGGATCCCTGGCAGTGTCCCAGGCCAGGCTGGACAGGGATAGTGGAAGGTGTCCCTGCCCATAGCAAAAGGTGGGCTTTAGAGATCTCTTCTCACCCAAGTTTTTTTACAATTCAGTAATTCTATGAAATGGCCTAAACTCTGCCTCCCTGTGCAAGGCCTGGTGCTGGTTTTTCCAGGCTGGCCCAGCTGTTGATCTGGGCAGGTAGGAGGTGCCTTGGTGGATGGACTGGGCTCTGTTTGCTGTCACAGTGCCTTGTTTGCTGCTGAGTGCCCAGGCAGGGATACAGAAATACCCATGCAGTTTGTGCCTAAAGCACAAGTCTCTGTTTTGGATCCACATTACGACATGAATCATGTTGGAGACTTTAGTGACTCTGTGGACGTTGTCATCTCCTTCCTGCCCACAGCTCCCAGCCCCACTGACTCACTGTGCCATTTGCTGGAAGTGTCTCCATGCTCTGGCTGCCTTTTACAAACATGGGGGAGGATCTGTGAAGAATGCCAGCATTATTTCAAGAGGGCATTAGCAAAATGATATTTTTGCTTTCAAAAAGTTTTGTTTATCCCCTTCTACAGAATCTGTTATAAACCTTTAAAAACCTGCTAAGGGTTGGCGGTTTTTTCCCCTGACATTAACATAATTGGGGTTCTGGGTGCTTGCAGGGAATGAAAGCAGCAGTTGATGCTGGTAATTGGTTTTTTGGTGAATTGGTGGCTTGATCCTTCCTGAATGCCTCCGAGACCCTCCAGTGTCACCCGTAATTGTGGGCACTAAGGAAACACGAGAGTCTTGTAGTTGATGGCTTTTTGTTTACTGCCTCTGTGTCAGAACTTCTAAAATGCCACGTGTCATTTGCATAAGAGATGAGGCTCTGCCATTTCTGCTTGCAGAAGCAAAGCAGTGCAGGATGAAGGCTTTCAGACAAGATGTTAATTTTCAAGTGTGTGCGTGCGCTCCCAAGGCTCGTCTTGTGGCTCAAACTGTTTTGTTCCCTGCACTGACTGAATGGCATCTGTTCCTGAGGTCTGTTGGTGCAGGGGCAGAAGAGCAGATTAGAAACTGAAGTTTCCTTCCCTGTGGAGTTCCTTGAAGAGCTGACAAGGACAGTTCTGTCAGGGGAAAAGTATCCTGACTCTCAGGGAGGCGTTTTGGAGGGGCACTGGCTGCTGTTGGCCCTATTGATCAGCAACTTCAATCACTGTATCTGGTCAAATCTAATCAAAACTCAGTTTAGAAACTTCCAAGTAATTTTTAAAGGACAATGATGAATCTGGTAAATAATTCCCTCCCTATTGAAATACAGTTGATGTAGGTCTTGCTTTCTAGGGACTAAGATATGACACATTAAGGAGAAATCTTTTAATTTGGTGGTCCATTGCTATAGATGCACTTATGAAAAAATGCTGAAATGTGAATTTTATCTACCAGCTAAAGGGTCACCTGTTATCACTTCTGGCATGCCCAGGTGATTCCAGAGGAGATCGGAGAAGACAACTGTGTGTTGATGGAGTGAAAGCTACTTGTTTAAAATTATTATCTTAGTCTCTCAGTTCTTTTCTTGATGTTGTTGCTTTGGTTTTGATCTTGATTAACCAATGGAAATCGTAGTTTTTACTCTTGTTCTCTTGATCTCATTAGCACTTTGTTGTGTGTAAGAGAGGATGCCTTTTAATTTGATTTTTGTGCCTATCAGTAGCTGATGCTGGCCCAGGCTCTGAGGTTCTGTTGTTCCTGGCAGTGCTGCTGACAGTGGGGCAATTATCCCCTGGTTTATTCCAAACTGCAGAGTAGGTTGTCAGAGCACAGGGTCACAACTCCAAGCATGTGTTGAGATGGATGTTCTTTGCTTTTTGCACTGCTGGGAGGACAGCAGTGAGGAGAAGGCAACAAACCCATCAGAGCCATCCCTCAGAGTAATCTGCTGCTGAATTGAAGTTGTTTGTGCACTGCCTGCACCCTTCAAACAGCTGCAGGTGATGGAACTTTCAGTGCAATGAGGTTTTTGTGCCAGGCCACACTTTGTCTTCGTTGAGCTCTGGAGTTTGGCTGTGGTGTTGGGGAGATCACTGAATGCCATGCAGGTCCCAGGGGCCTCAGCTGTTAACTCCAAATATTTTCCAGGGCTGGGCTTTTAGGTGGTGTAGAGCTGGGTCTACTGGTAACCCCCTCCCAGGACCCTGTTGTGTACAGGGTCTGTCCCAAAACCAGTCAGCTTTTAAAAACACCTGCTGAGGGTGTTTTTTGAATTAATTCAACACCTTTTATGTTTCTCTTTAGCAACCAGAATGTCACTCTTATCATGAGGGCTACACACCATGGCTTTTGAGTACAGAAACTGCTGAACAAGTGCAGAAAGGCATTTGTGCTCTCTCTTGTAACACAGGGATAAATTGCAGAAAAGACCCCTCAGCTGCCAGTGCTGCAGCACAGTGATCCTGCTGGGTAGGAAATAATGTTTTACATTCTAGAAGTAAGACATTTTAAATATTTTCAGATGTTAAACTGTTCATCTAATTAAGACAGCTAAATGTCCATGGCTTTTTTTCTCTCTAAAACGTTGAAACCCAAGAAGAATCTGTAAATGGCTTATGATTTCCTCGGGGGATTGGAGCATTGTCCTTTGGAAATGTAACACTGTTAGAAATCTTTAATTGCTGTGTAATCCTCAAAGGAATCACACAAAGGGGAGTATCAGGATTACACTTGTCAGGCTTTTGTTCTTTATCAGTATTAATGTTATCAGGCAGCTCCAAAGCCAGCTGAATGTCACTGCACCCTCCACATTAAGGCTGCTTTGCTCTGCCTTTTTTAAACATTTGAATTCTTTTGCCAATTCCTTGCATTTTTGTGATTTTGTCAAACCATGGCTACTTCATTTGCTGAAGCTGTAAGATACTACAAAGGTATTTCAGGTGAATTCAGATTATTATCACCTCAGGCACACTGTACACAGGCTGTAGTTGAGGGATTGGAGGTGGATGAGTTTCAGGAAGAGCTGGAAGACGTGACCCTGGAAGGGATTGTTCTCTTTTCATCTTTTCTTCTTTCTCTGCATTACTAAAAATTATTCTCCTAGCAGCATCTTAGGTGTGAACTCGTATTTAAAACAACCAACAAAAGCAAAGCCAAAAAATCCAAATTCAGTGAAACCCCCAACCAACCAAACCATAAACAGCAAACCCCCAGTATTTGCCAGCCCCAAAGGGAGGCAGAGGAAGCCCTGAGGAATGAGTTCACGTTTGCACTGCTGAATTAGTGTCAGAATGAAAAGAGAAGTTTTGTCCTGATTTCCAAGCCCATCTTGGGAGTGTTTTTATTAAACTCAAATCACTGATCTGAGCCATCTGAATGAGCCTTGATTTTCTACATGGACCTTCCTGAGAGAAGCTGCTGAGTGCTGTCTATTTTTCTGATTCTTTACAGCTGCTTCTTCTTTTTATACACAGCAATTTCTCTTTTATCTTTATTTGCCTCAAGCTCCAAACAGCTGCTGAAGGTCGGAGACCACCCATAATTGCAGATTGTTGTGGTGGAGCTCAGTGTTCTCCTGGCTGGCTGGCAACACCACAGCACAGCTTTGACAGGAGCTGGCATTAAATTATCTGGATTTGTGTGGTGGGGGAAAGTCATTTGGCTGTGGAGCTGCCTTGGGTACCTCTGCAGAGTACTTTATGTGCTTGATATCCTGGGCCACGTTCTTTTTAGACAGTATGAGGAGCTCTGGTGACAGTGATGAAGTTGGGACCTGCTGGGTTCCACATAGGTGATTTCATGCATTAGGCTATCATTGCTTAAGATATTTTGTGTCTCCTGCTTCCAGTTGAACTCTCTTGTGATAATTCCAGCTATCAGCTCAGTTTTGATACAGCTCCTGACTGCCTGCAGGACAGCTTTCTACTTCCCTTGCTTCCTTCTCCTTTCTCCCTTTTGTTTTGAGGGATACCACATGGAACTAGGCTGGCTGGGGACCAGCAAAGGATAATATTATATCCCCTTTAACCCTGGCAAATGCACAAGGCTGTTGATAGCAGAAGAAATTTTTGTTTTCCTTGATAGGACCTTTTCTTTTTTTTTTTTCTTTTGGTAAGCATCACTAAATAAAAGCCACTGAGAGAGAAAAGAGATCCTTGTCATCACCACCAGAATGCTTGGATGGCAGTGAGTGGTGGGAGCAGAGTCCACTGGAGGTGGCAGGAAGGATTTTTGGGAGAAGAGTCAGCAGTGGAGGGTGGGGAAAAGTCCCTGATGAAGTTCCAGCCAGGTCTGGGACACTTGTGTGAAGCTGAGTCGAAAGCAGTTGGATCTCTCCCTTCTAGGAAGTATCTGGGCAGCTCATCATGGGTTGTTCTCTCTTTTTCTCTTCTGGAAGATCAGTGTAATTCACCCAAAGAGGAGCAGCCTGCGCAGGGGAACCTGCACACTTGCAGGTGCCCTTCCAACAGCCTGGAGAAATGTGATGGTTTTGGTGGATGTTTGCTGTGGGTGTCTCAGGTGGCTTCTGGTTTTTGGTGGTTTAATGTTGAATTTAAGGCAGCAAAACATGCATGAAACTTCAAATCTCTTCTATAGCCACACATATACAAGGAGTAAAATTTAAATACAGGAGGCTGGGCTTTTACCAGTTCCCTTCCTAGCTTTAATTTTCCTCTTTTTTGTCCCTTAATGACATTCACTGCTGCAACAGGACTGTCATTGCTCTGCTACAAAGTGCAGGCTCAGTCCTTTGGGGAGAACCTGTGGCATGACTCCATCTGCCCTGATTACCAAACATAGCAAGCTCAGCCTTATTTCATTTTTACCTGTATTTAGAACTATTCCTGCATATAGCTGTCTATAGATACACAAGACTTCCATGCACGAGTGTGTGCAAGCCTTTCATGGTTTTTTAATAAGTTTATCTATTAAAAAAACGAGAGAGGAAGGTTTGGATTCTTCTTTGCACACAGCAGAAGGACTGGATGTCCTCAGTCATGGGGTTAACTTGGCACACAGGAGATTGCAGAAGGTGGTTGTTAGAACAACTTTGAAGAGTACATGGTGTTCTGAGTTCATCCACTGGCACTGCTCCCACAAATAGCATTGATTTGCACTTTGTCTGGTTGCTCTTCCCACTCATTCACTGTTTCCAGCAGTGTCTCCTCCTTTGTCCTTTTCTGATACAAACAAGTGGATATTTCAGATCCTTCTGAGCTGGGGCTGGAGCAAGCACTGTTGGGATAAGCATCCTCTGCTGCTCCAGGTGCAAATGAGCTGGAGGAGGGTCTGAGGGCAGCGTGTTTAAGCCAGAAAAATCGATGTTCCATGTAGTGTTTGGTAGCCTTTCGTGTGTGACATTGCTTCAGTTGCAGCAGCAGCAGCTCCTGCCCTCCCCTGGACAAAGACACTGCTGTGACAATCCACGGGTGGCTCTTTTGTTCTCCTCCAGTGCTGGTGTTGGCCTGGAGGTACAGCTGTGCTGCCTGTCCCTTCTGCAGAGCCTCCTGAGCTAGCAGCAGCTGTCAGTGCTGATGTTCCTTCTCCTGCCCCTCCTCGAGTTCGTGTCCTCTCATCCCTGTCCTTTGTGTCCCCCTCTGTGCTGGTGCTTCCCCAGCACCCTGGGGTGAGCTGGTGGCTTTGTGCAGAGCCTGGCCTGCTTTGGGGTGGGTGTTTCAGGGTGGAGTGAGGAGTTTGGCCTCTCCAGAGGTGAGATGGGTGTCTGTCACTCCATTATGCCTGGAGCTGCACCTTGTGAGGACAGGCTCTTGATGCTCCTGGTGGGAGCCAAGCCTGTGCTGAAAAGGAGATAATACAAATATCAGGTTAATTACCAGACAGTGATTGTGTCTGTCTTGGAGGAGAATTTGGAAAATGAAGGGTTTAAGCTATATAATTTAATAATCCTTGGGGTCCTGACATGCTTCCCAGGATCTCCTTGTAAGTAACTGATGCTTTCACTTGTGTACTCTTACACTAGGGCCAGAGGGAGAGTTCCCTTGGTGAGGGAAGATTGCTGCTTTTTGTGAGCTGGCAGCAAAGAAAAATCGATGGGAGAGGAAGAAATATCAAGAGGATGACAGATTTTTGTTTGGAATAGTGACCATAATGAAGAGGAACTGAAGACTGTCTATTGCAGACTGGATGGGATGGGAGAGCACAGGAAGAGCCACTGGAGTAAAAATGTGCTCCTGGCTGGAAGCTGGGGAGAGAATAGGCCTATGGCTCTGAACATTTGCACTGAACATGTCTGCTCATGCACTAGATCTGCTCAAAATCTCACTTGAAAAGAAATAATCTCCACAAGAAACTACTTGGAAATAATTTGCATTTTTAGTGGCTGCTGACTGTGAGAAAAGTCACCCAACAGTTTGTTAAACTGAGGCTGAGTTTATCTGAAGAAGCAACATTTTCCTGCCAGCAAATTTGACTTCCCTATGCCAGCCCCAGTTTGCTCCAGGAAGTCTCAGAGATGCTGGAGCCTGAGCAGGAGAATAACTGTGCTCATCACACTGGGGCTGTGCACATAGCAAAGGTTAAGCAAATAAAGTGATTTCCTGAATGCAGCTCAGAAAGGAATTAGTATTTAGAGCAACTTGCAGAATATGTCACTTGCTGGTTTTCGTTTCCCAGCTGTGTAATTTGTAAAGCTGTAAAGAACTGTCAGGATTGACTGTTGGAAATGAAGTCAAAAGAGGTCGTGAGTATAAATTGCTTTTCCCCTCCCTGTAAAAGATTTACAGCGACACTTTTCCTTCAGAAAGAACTTGCAAGGCAGGGTTGTGAATCATGTGCATCGTATGGGATGGAGGCAGAAAAACCTGGTTTTGTCACTGTTTAATAGTGAACTAAGAGAAGGTGTGGGAATCATGGAATTCCAAACTGGTTTGAGTTTAAAAAGACCTTAAAGCTCATCCAGTTCCATCCCTCTGCCCCTTCCACTCAATTTCTCAGAACCCCTCCTTGTCAGAATTCACTGGAACAGTACACAGAGCACAGGTATTTTTTTAGGGAGGTTGGTGTGTTTTTCTTTGTTTTTTAGTGTTAGGAACAACAGAACCACAAGAATGCAGGAGGGCTCTCACTCAGCCATATCATGATTAGTTACAAGAACCACAAGAGTGTGTAACACTGGAAATGGTTCTGTGCTCTCTGATTCAAATTACTCCAGCATTTGAGACACTGTTGAGGTGCAATTCCCCCAAATTAGAGGGAGTGGAAGTAAAGACAGTGATGGATGACAGGTTTCTGAGGGTGAGCTGGAGATGGAGAGGGATTTGGAGGATGAGGAGCCAAAGGGTCAGCCTTGGAGACAGGGAAGTGGTGAAGGGAACATTCAGCATTTTTGTAGGGCTTCTAAAATAAGGCACAGAGCAGGATTTCAGGGAGATGGAGTTCCACGTGAAATTAGCACTGCAGTGTGGGCTTGCTGGGTTTATTGCATGAGAGAAAAACAAACAACACCAGAGAATGAGGTGGCAAAGAGAAGAGCAGCCTGTCCTGGCAGAGCAGGGGACATGGTGGGCTCAGCAGTCAGGGAGCTCCAGGAAAAGCAGAGAATTCTTGGAGGGAGAGCAGAACAACAACAATGGCAAATGCAGGAAACTGAAAGAGAAGTCCTGAAATGGGCAGTGAGGTGGAACTTCTTTAGAGGCTTGTTAGGAAGGAGGAAGAGGAATGGATGTGACATGAGAAGAACAGAGATGTACAATTGCCTCGAGCAAGAAGAGGGTTGTGTTGGCTTGAGCTGGAAAAGTGGGAAAGGTTCCACTGGTTCTTTTCTGCACTGGAGCAAATGCTGTGGCTGTGTTCGTGCTGCTGGGGATGAGTGATGCTAATGGTAGTCTGGGAAGGAGCTCAAGAGAGAACCTTGGGTGATTATGAAACCAAACATATAAATAAACACTCTCCTCAGTCAGGTTCAATAAGATCTGAGAGATAATAATGCTATTTCTTGAAACATTTGGTTATTAATGTTATTGTGGAGGTGGTTTTGTGTTGTTTGCTGTAGCTGTAGTGGGTGATCAGAATGTTAAATTTCCCTTTTTATGACCAAGGAAATAATGCTACAGTCTTCTGATCACAAGTGGATTTTGTTAATTTTGAAGTTCAAGCTAGATCTCTGAGTCTTGTATTCTTACAAACCTGGAAAAACAAGAAAACCTGTTCAAATGGTTCACTGGGCAGAGGAGTCCAAGGATTTGGATATGATTTAAGATAGAAATTATTTTAAATACTCATTTAAAATCTCATGGCATGAGACTTCTGTTTTTTCCTAAGCAAGAAGAAAAATATCTGATTCTTTGAACAGTTGATATCTCAAATGGTTTATTAAAAAATATAAAGTAAAAAGTGTTATTTTCAGGGGAGAACTGCAATTCAATGTTAGAATATTTTTGATCTCCGAAGGAGATGGGAATAGCCAAAACCAAATGGGTTTGGCAGATTTCCACGTGCAGGAAATGTAGAACCAGTGCAAAAGAGGCTCTAAAAACCACAGAGTGAGGAGAGGGGTGACTGTGGTGAAGGTGGAGAATCATCCCGCAGATGATCCAAATGGGAACCCTCACACTTCAGTGAAGAGGAAATATTTCATTAATTATTGAATCCCAGAATTTTTTGTGTGGGAAGGGTCCTAAAAGTCCATCCAATGCCACCCCCTGCCATGGGCAGGGACACCTTCCACTGTCCCAGGCTGCTCCAAGCCCTGCCCAGCTTGGCCTTGGGCACTGCCAGGGATCCAGGGGCAGCCACAGCTGCTCTGGGATAATTAATAAGCGAATAATGAGGATTATTAATAGGTATAGAGATTGGGAGCTCAGATGATTGTACCCAAGGCAAAAGCACAGTTTGAATTTCCTTGTGTGCAGTTTCTGGGACCCAGCTATTTTCCATGCTGGAATACTGGGGTGTATTTACATGAAAATATCAAAGCCTTCCATAGTACCTCTAAGTAAGAACAGTCAAGATCCAATTTCTGTAATCACTTGGGAATTGCAGTCAGCACTTGCAGGGGTCTCTGAAACTGGTGGTGTTGCAAATCTGGATATTTGAATGGCTCCTTGGGAAGGAGGTTTGGAAAAGGTCTCCCTGTGCCCTCTGCACTGTCAAAAAGACAAAGTTACACTTGGGAGCTAAAAACCCTCCCTGAGGCTGTGTTTAAAGTTAAAATTTAATTGCCTTTTCTACAAATTTACAAATTTCATCTTTTCTGAAAGGCTCAGGAGCCCCTTGGAGCACAGTTGATTTTATGCATTCATATATCACAGAAATTGTGGCAAAGGATCTCGGACAGTTTGAGCGTTTTTCTTCTTGTTACAAATTAAACTCAGTCAGGAGGTGCCTGGCTGAGAGGAAAGGTTTTATTTTAACAGCTGAAACTCTTAACCTGCTTTCAGGAGGAGGAAGGTAAATTACAGAGCCAAGAACCTGTGATAAAAAGCTGGTAATAGAGGAGGGAGATAAACTAGAACATCTTATACAGCCCTTTGGGGAGCCTTAAGGGGGTTTGTTTCTCCATAAATGTATGTACCAAGATGATTTTTTTTTTTGCCCTTCTATATAATTAGTTTAAAATGTGATGACAGAACAAAAGATCCCTGGTACCTGAGCAAAAAACAAAGGCTGAGGCTTGCAAAATGAAGGTGCTTTAAATTTCCCTGTGCAGTTTTCCACACAGAGTAGTTGGTGCTGGTGAAACTCAAGTTAATATTGGCAAGTTCATTTCAGTTTTCTGGACTACTGGCAAGTTTTTGAGCTCAAGATGTTCTGGTTGGCTGGATTATCTATTTTGTGAACGTGTAGCCTTCCAAGGAGGGATCTTGGTGGAAGTGGGATCACTGAGTTGTGTGTTTTGCCCAAATGTTATATAATTATTATTATTATTTTATTGTCATTATTATTATTATATATCTGGTGCTCATTTTGTATGTCTGAGCCCATAGTACAGTGAGGAATTCATTGCTTCTCTTGGAATTTGCTGTCAACATAAGCTTTGAAAAACAGCCCCAAAAATCAATCAAGCAAATAAAACCATCAACCTCCAACCTCTAAACAACTCAGACAGCCCTAAGCTGATATATTATTTATTTCTTTTTCTAGTGGAAAATTAAAAATGCAAAGTCATGTTCACTTTGATTTGAAATGTGAGTAAATTGCAATTAGGGAGGGATTTTTCTATTTGTGTTTAAACCTCAGTAATTGCAGCTGCTACAACAACAACCATTCTTTTGGAAATGGCTGATCTATGGATTTTAAGCCAAATAAACATTGTGTGCTGCTGGAACTCCCAAAATGGAGAGCACCAGGCTGTTCCTAAGCAATTAAAGGTTCTAGCTCCAGTGACATTGCCTCTCCTGGTGTGAGAACTCACTGGCCATGGGAAGAGACTTCACCAGGGAATTGCATTTCTGCATTTTCAGACAACACAAGAGGTAGTGACAGGTCTGGGGCAGGTGGGGATTGAGGCAGCAGCTACATTTTGCTTTTTTTTATTCCAGGTTGTTTATATGGTAGCAGATTCTCTCTATAAAGGAGAAAATACCTGTATTAACTCTCTTTGTGTCGCCATCTTCTTCTTCATACTTCTACTGTCAATAAAATAGATGTTGCTAGGTGAAATAACTGGGCACTGGTCAGGGAGGTGAGTTCTGGTGTGGATTTTCCTTGTCTGACCTGTCTGGACACATCCCTGAGTGACTGCTCCAGGGGACCCTGCTTGAGCAGGGAGGTGGGACTGGATGAGCTCCAGTGCTCCCTTCCAGCCTGAACCATTCAGGCATTCCTGTTTACACAGCACAGGCAAATAGGCATATGTAAAAAACAAAATTAAAATAATGAGAAGCAATGCTCATTTTTGGCCCAAATGTGCTGATTTGCCCCTAGAACCCCAGGCTGCTTTGAGTTGGAGGGGACCTGTGAGCTCATGTTGTTGCCACCTCCTGTCATGGGCAGGGACACCTTTCACCACCCTGGGTTGCTCAAGGCCTACCCAGCCTGCTCTCACCCCTTTTTAAAATTTTTAGGAAATCTCAACTATTTCAAGATCATTGGCATTCAGCTTGCAGGAGTAAAATGGCAGTGTTTCAGGGTGGCATTGAGGAAAGAGGGAGCAGTAGAGAAATTGGGTTTTCCTGGCTCTTAGCTGGCTTTGGCACCATTAGCACTGAGGGGTGAAAAGCTGTCAGGGGTGTTGTGAGGCTGAGTTCACTCTCTGGTGGTTCTTCTGGCAGCTGTTGGGAGCAGCTCAGACAAAACTTTCCCTCTGGGGGCTCTCTGGGGCCTGAGAGGCTGTGCCTGAGAGATTTGGGATGCAGAGATGGTTGTGGCAGCTGCGGTGCCCCAGCTGAGACCCCTGGCACAGGCAGGGCTCTCCACCAGTTCTTGGGAACGCTTCAGCCCCTTCCTGCTGCTGTTTGCTGTTGGCTGTGGCTTGTCCCTGATGCTGTCCCTGTGCTGTTGCAGGTGGAGGCCCTGACCCACCAGCCCAGAGCCACCACGGTGCACGCCGTGAGGGACTCGGAGCTCGCCAAGCTGCCCGAGGGGGCCCTGATCTCCATCAAACGCAAATTCCCCCAGGTAAGGCCATTAAAAGCATTTTCCTGTCTCTCTCAAAGGAGGTCTGAGAGGCTCAGACTGCCCATTAGCACCGGATCCTTTGGGTTTTCTGTGTGATTGATGCATTCTGAGGAAACATCTCGTGCTCCTTGTCTGCCTGAGTGCATCCATGCCAGGCTCCCGCCAGCTTTCCTTGCTCTGTCCTCTAATCAATTGTAGCAGGTTTTTATTGCAGGGCTGCTTTGTGTATCTGGGAGGAGTTCTGCTTAAATGCAGGATGTTAGCAAAGTGGAAATCACTTAGTGCCACTAATGGGAAATGGAAGTTGGCTTCTAAAATCCCTTCAAAATGTTATTTATTCCTCCTCCTCCTGGAGCTCAGAGTCCACCCTTGGTTCTCTGTACCTTTATTTACAAAGCTTTGATATTTGGGGGTTGGTTTCCCTCTTCTTGCCATTTTAGGTTGTCAATCCTCATTCTGCAACTGCCAGATCTGTCTGTGTCCTGAAGACTCTGATTGCTCCCTTTAAATCCATCAGCTCATCCATCTTCTTTAATTCACTTGACATTATATCTCTCTCCTGAAAATTTGGAGACTGACGGACTTGGAATTTAATTCTTTTGTCTCTAAGTGCATCAGGAACATTATACTAAGCACTAAATCATTGCTTTGGCCTTACAGGCAAATCTTTAATGCTGTTACTTCAAATTAATTCTGATTTTTCATTTTACTGTCTTGAAGACCTAGACTTCTGTATTTTACTGGATTTCTTTGAAAAAAACCCTGCTAAAATAATAAGCCTAATTTAAATACTTGTGTTCTCTTACATTCCTAGCACCTATAATAACTTTTTTTTAAACTGTACAATGTAAAGCCTCCATTCAGACATTTCCATAGTACCAAAACCGTGGAGTTTTATCTGTGTTATTGCCAGGAGAATTTAATTATGGCAATGAATGTTCAGAAGTTATGTCAGTGAAAAATAATCTTCCTGGTTTCCCTGTAAGCATTATTTTTGCTGAAGTGTTTCTGAACTTCTGTTGGGGATTATTAAGGCCCTTCTGTTCCCTGGAGCTCACTTGAACAGACCTGTGAGTTTATTCCTCTCTGTTGAATGTGATTTCCCTGCCCAGGTCCGTGAACTGGGAGCTCCCCACAAACTGGGGACATCCCAAACATGTGACATCCACTTTGGAGGTGCTGTCAACCTTCAGTGTCCTTGTGACTGATCCAGGAGGGAGGGATCCAGGGAGGATTCAAACCCACCTTTCTGCTTGTGTAGTGGGTGATTTTAAATGTAACTGCTAAACATATAGACTGTAGATTTCCAGTGTCACAGACTGGTTTGGCTTGGAAGGGACCTTAAAACTTATCCTGTTCCACCCCTTGCCATGGGCAGGGAACCTTCCCCTAGACCTGGTTTTTCCAAGCCCATCCAAACTGGCCTTGAGCACTGCTCTGCACTAAGGCTAGGTTCTAATTCTGCCTCTTTATCTGGGGCAGGGATTTATTTCAGTGTCTCTCTTCTCTCCCTTCCCTTTCTGCCAGCTGGCAGAGCTGTTTTCCCCTGAACAGTGATCTCTGTGGAGCTGTGAATCTCTTTGCTTTGCAGTTAAAATTGAGCTTGAGTGTTACATTTATAGCACAATTCAAAACATTTATTTGTAATAGAATTTAAATATCTTCTCATGTCGAAGGAGTACAGCCCATCAGCCTCAAATTCCTGACCTTTTTTGTTATGGAATCAGTTTTCTCTAGGCTTGCCTATAGTGTGCCTAATTAGTTGAAATGAAACAAAATGCTAAAATAGATATTTTAAGGAAATGCATTGCAACACAGGTTGTTAAAAAGACACATTCTTGCTGCTGTTTGAGGTCTCCAAATTCTAAGTAGATGTTAAATTGGTATAAAGAAGTGAGAACTTGCATTTTTTTTTTCTGTGGGATTGTTTTAGAATCCCACTAGAAATAGAAAGAGGAACATAAGATAGACTTTATGTAGGTGATTTATGCAGTTAATACCTTCAGACTATCTTAAAAACTTCAGGTAAAATATTTTAATATGATTTCAAAGTCCTTGTGTGTTCTCTTTTTTGTCTGTTAGGTCCATCATGGAATGATTTGGGTTGGAAGGAGCATTAAAGCCCATCCAGTGCCACCCCTGCCATGGGCAGGGACACCTCCCACTGTCCCAGGCTGCTCCAGCCCCAATGTCCAGCCTGGCCTGGGACACTGCCAGGGATCCAGGGGCAGCCACAGCTGCTCTGGGCACCCTGTGCCAGGGCCTGCCCACCCTCACAGGGAACAATTCCTGCCCAATATCCCACCCAGCCCTGCCCTCTGGCAGAGGGAAGCCATTCCCTGTGTCCTGTCCCTCCATCCCTTGTCCCCAGTCCCTCTCCAGCTCTCCTGGAGCCCCTTTAGGCACTGAAAGGCCTAAAGTGAGGTTATTCCAAAACTCTTCCAGGCTTAACAGTCCCAGCTCTCCCAGCAGAGCTGCTCCATCCCTCTGATCCCCCTGGTGCCTCCTCTGGATCTCTCCAGCAGCTCCAGCTGTGCCAGGGCTGGGGCAGCTCTGCAAGTGGGGTCTCACCTGAGCACAGGGGCAGAATCCTCCCTGCCCTGCTGCCCTCAGTGCTTTGGATGCAGGTAAGAGAGGAAGGACAGAAGGGTGAGAATTGAAATGTTGGAGCAAAATTATGGGGTAGAAATTTGGGAGACAATTAGAAAGTAAATTTTAAAGGATCTTACTGAAGAGAAGTGCTTGATCTGGAAACTGATAAGTGTTGTGCAGTGGATAGGGGCTGGTTCACTTTATTAGAAACAGAATCCAGGCATTGGAGGATCAAAAGCTGCCCATGCCTGGACAGTGTCACACAGTTGGAAAAAAACCCTAAACTGTGCTAACAGAATGCTTTTTGGAGTGAAGAAATCCTGACATTCTCCTTGATGCTGGAAAAGCTTCAGCACCAGCCTGTGGCATCTGAAGGAAGAGGCAGACCAAAGGAAGAGAGTCTGGAGGACAAGGAGGCAGCTGAGTGCTGGTTAGAAATCCTGACCTACAAAGAAAAAGAGGCTGTAGAAGGTTAAGGGAAGACATGGTAGCTATTTTCAGACATATAAAGTTGTCTTGTGCTAGAAAGGGCAGATGCTGCTCACCATGCTGGAACAGAGCAACTGTGACTGAACTGAAATGGCAGCAGTTGCAGTAAGAAAAAGCTTATTCTACTCTCCAGAAAGACTAAAAGATTGTTACTTGTTTTTACAACCTCTTCTAAAATGATCAGTGGCGTAATGCTTAGTGCTGAGTGGAGGGATGGACTAAATGAACTTTCTCTGTCCTGTTTTCCTGGCTGTTATTCTAGGAGAGTGATTTATACACAGGGTTTATGATGTTGTTTTCCCCATTCAAGCAGAAGTAATAAAGTAATGAAGGGATAGCAGGTGCAGTAGTTCTGAAATAATTGACTGGGTAGCAAGAGCTGGCTGGTGATTCTGCAGTGGTGGAGGATTTCCCTCTGCAAAGCAGAAAAACAGAGGACAGAAAACAGCTCTGCCACTATCAGCTCCATACCCCTGCACTGCTGGGGAGGGTAAGCTGGCACAAGTCTCACTTGGTGAATGATGACCTAACAGTGGTGCTAGTCCCCTGAGTCAGGTGAAATCCTCTCTTAGTCCAAGGGAGGACTGGATTTTGTTGGTGTTCCTCTTGGCAACTTCTGTAGAGTCTGAATAGTGTGTTTGTTAACACCCAAAAACTGGGCTCAAACTCCTGAGCTTGGGTTTCCCTCTCAGTTTGTTACCCTTGAGCTTTACAGAGCCAGGGAACCACAGAATATCCTGAGCTGGAAAGGACCCCCAGGATCACCCAGCCCAGCCCCTGTCCCTGCACAGACCCCCCAACACTCCCACCCTGGGCATCCCTGGGATGTCCAAAGGCTCCTGGAGCTCTGGCAGCCTCGGGGCCGTGCCCATTCCCTGGGCAGTGCCCAGCACCCTCTGGGGGAAGAACCTTGCCCTGAGCTCCAGCCTGAGCCTGCCCTGGCCCAGCTCCAGCCGTTCCCTCAGATCCTGTCACTGTCACAGGGAGCAGAGATTGGAGCTGCCCCCTCATGAGGAGGCTCCAGACAGTTCCTATGAAGGGTGAAAAACCCTTTATTTTAGGAGTTAGTGGGAGGACTCCATCCTGCAGACTCTTCCCCAGCCATGCTGTGTTTGTAGGTGATCCAGGAAGGGTTCCAACTCGGGAATGCATTGTAAGAAAACATTACCTGGTGCGTAAGAAAATTGTAGGACGTGGGTGGTGCTTGCCAGTGAGAACTGTGTGAAATGAGGGAAATCGTGCTCTGTTAGTCCAGACAGTAATTCCAGTTCCTTGAGCTGCAGTGCACAGTCTGGAGAAGTGGCATGGCTGATCCTTGGTGGAGATCCATAAGACTGCCTTCTATTTTGTCTCCTGGACAGCTGCTTTGGTCTTGGGAGACAGGAGCTGATCTGCTGGGATCTTCCAAGTGACCCACCAAAGCTCATGTTATTCTAAGGTCTGAAACAGATGGGTGAGTGTGGGGAGCCTGACCTCAGTTATAAATAACAGCCAAAACTTCAGATTATGTGCCCAGAAACAGCAGATGTTGATTTCTAGATCCTTCTCAGTCTGCAGAAGTCAAACTTTGATCATCTGGCTTCTCAGGAAAGCATCTCAACCTTAATTCACTCTGGATATGGCATCCTAGATATTCCCAGTGGAAAGGGGTCCGTGGTGCCAAATTTAATGGTTTTGTCCTCCCTGGTGCCCCCAGTTCTCCAGCACAGCCCTCAGGGCTCTCTGCCAGCCAGAGCATTTGCTCCCTGACAGCCTCTGTGTTCATTTCTGGTGCCATTTGAAGCTCTCCAGCCTTGCAGGAGTGGAAAGGAATTGATTCTTTCTATTTTCATCCCTGCCTTCAGTTCTGGAAAGTAGGACAGGGAACCAGCTCACGATTCCTGGCACCGCAAAGCAGCGTCGAGGCAGCAGCGAGAGCACAAAAATCTGTGAGCAGATCACAGAGATGTTCCAACATCACTGCAGAGTTGGGATCACATTTCCTAGATTAGCTTTGCCTCTCCTGAGCTGAGTTAGTTTTTAGAATTCTAACTTGAAATTTAGACCTGCTGGTTGCTGATGGAAATGGTGCTGAGAATCTGCTTGGGAGCTGTGGGGGCTGAACTGTGAGACAACCTTTGGCGTGCTGGAAACGCGTGCTGAGAAATAGAAAGAGTTTTTCTGCATCTTTCTTTTAATTCTCTGAGTCTGCCCTTGGAGTTTAAATATATTCAGAACCTGTCATCCATCTCCAAGTGGAGTTCTGCTATCTCTATATGAGTATTTGAACCAGAGTCTCTGTGAAGTGGCTGAAGCCTTCCCCAGGGTTGTCTTACAAAGTGAGCTCTGTAATGTGCCCTCTTTTCAAAATGCTGCCCGCAGGAACTGGGCAGATTGTGCGTCATGGCTTAAGCTTGATGTGGCACTGGGGAATAGGTCAGGAGAGGCTGTGCTTCTGGATTTTTCTGTATTTGTTGTCCTGGTCCATTCCAATAAATGTTCCTCGACTGTTAGAGGAGTGGATGTGAAAAGGAGAGAAGGAATTCAGTGGGAGCACCGTGGTCATTGAGTGAGGCTGGCAGGAGGGGGGATTTAATCAGCACTGGTGCCAGAATGACATTTTTCTTCAAGACATGATTGATCCCAAGCATTAGAAGCTCAAACAGCCCCAGGATAAAGCTTCAGTTCCTCTGTGGGCTTTAGCGGCATTTGAAAAGGTGCCAGAAATTGTTGTGAGGGAGCATTGAGGATTTGCTTTGTCATGGTGCTGATCAAATGTTGGAAGTTTCAATCAGAGACCCCTTGCTAAGCTCCCTGATTCCAGGACAAGCCAGTGCTTATCTGATCTGCAGCCTTGTGAAGCTTCAGTAACACCCTGGTTTTATTCAGGCTGAGGATCTAATTTACCTTCCTCCTCCCTTGTGCTTTAGAAAAAGCCCTTAAGAAAGTTGGTCAAGGATAATCTCAGCTCCTGGAAAGAGCTCCCCAGAAGTTCTGTGGATTTGTGTGGGTAAAATGGCTGTTTGCACTATTTTACTCCAATTGTTCTTACTTTATAGAACAGAAAACTCTTGGCCAGCCTGTTTTTCATGGCAGCTCATCCATAGGGTCCCTGTGTGGCACAAAAACCCTTTTACAGGTCCTTTAACTAAATCACACCTTCATGTGAAGCTCTGCATTACCCTGCTGTGGAGGGACCAGTAGATTGTTATTTAAGGTATTTAATTTCTCTCTGGTGACTTGTGATCTGTGTCAGGGGAGGTTTAGGTTAAAATGAGGAAAAGGTTCTTCCCTCAGAGGGTGCTGGGCACGGCCCCGAGGCTCCAGGAGCCTTTGCACATCCCAGGGATGCCCAGGGTGGGAGTGTTGGGGGGTCTGTGCAGGGCCAGGGGCTGGGCTGGATGATCCTGGTGGGACCCTCCAGCTCAGGAGGTTCTCAGAGTATTCTGAGATTGCATGTTGGGGGTTACCTGTTAGGTGACTGAAGTTTTTAAAGCTGAACTAGGAAGCATCTTATTTTTAAACTTCAGAGGCACTGGGGAGTCCACAGCTCACCTCCAAGGCTCCTTGTTCCCTGCAGCATCCTGGTCTCTTGGGTCGGGATGATGGAGGATCCAAAGAGGAAAACCCTATTCAGCTTTGTAGGGCTGCACACATCCCTTGGTTGTGCAGGACTGATGTGGCCATGTCAGGTTCATTCCTTCAGCCAAAGCTGCTTTCCTGGCCCAGGAACCTGCAGGAGATAATGCTGACAAGGCTGGTGAGGCTTCCCTTGGCTTCCTTGCACAGGAGCTTTGATTTAAAATCACAGATTGTGAAAGCTGAGCCCTGGTGCAGGGTAGGGCTGAGGGGATAAATGTATCTTACAGTTTGGGGTTTGTATGTTTTTTTCTTATATATACTTTTATGTATTTCTTCTGTTGTAACTAAAAGGGATTTACAGTACACAGGACCTTAACATCAGTTAGTTGTGGCTGTGAATTTGGATATTGGTGTTGATTTTGTGAAATTTTCCTCTGGTTTAGAATCCCAGAATGGTTTGGGTTGGAGGGGTCCTAAAAGTCCATCCAGTGCCACCCCTGCCATGGGCAGGGACACCTCCCACTGTCCCAGGCTGCTCCAAACCTCGTCCAGCCTGGCCTTGGACACTGCCAGGGATCCAGGGGCAGCCACAGCTGCTCTGGGCACCCTGTGCCAGGGCCTGCCCACCCTCACAGGGAGGAATTCCAGCCCAATATCCCACCCAGCCCTGCCTTCTGGCAGTGGGAAGCCATTCCCTCTGTCCTGTCCTTCCAGCCCTTATAAAGAGTCTGTCTCCACATTTCTACCTTCAGGTGTAGTTTTCTCTAAATCAAAAGTTGCCTATGATGGAGCGAGCTTCGTTTGGATTAGTTGTTGTCTATCAGCAGATAATTCAATTTGCCAGGCAGTCCATAGTATTCACAGATTGAAATGTCCACAGGAAAATATTTTCTGACTGAATTCTCATGAAAATCACTTTAAAAAGAGCTCTTTATAAATCAACTCTTGAGTTTCACAGTTGAATAGCAACAAAAGCTTTAACCAGAACCCAGCCTTGGAAGATTAGCAGGGGTAGGTAATAGTTTGAAATATTTAAAGGGATTATAGGAAATACAGCACTGCAGAGTGACTGTAACCTCTTGGTGTGAGTATTACAGTGGCTGTGGAGCAAGTGGTGCTCTGCTAACACCTCAGACCCAGCATGGATGAAGCACTCAGCTCTGTGCTGGCAGGAGAGCTGAGATCCTGCCTGGCCACATCCTGCTTTTGAAACAGGAATTAATCATCCTAAAGTAAGGAAATACAGCCCCTTGGGATGTGGTGTTTAGGCCTTGTCCTGCCATGAATGCAGAGGCTGCGAGTCTGTGGGGTAATTGAACATTAATTAAGCACAGGGAAAACAAATGATTTCCCAGAAGCTTCTCTGTGGCAGGTGGAGGAATGGACTGTAACAGTAGACAGGAGAGATCTGGGGGTTTAGGGGGCTGAGAGGGCCTGTGTGGGTCTCACTGAGGTGGAGTTGATCCAGAAACATCCAGGAAGGGAAGATGTTTGTAGGTAGATGAGGTGGGGAGTCATGAGCTGGGTCAGAGAGGTGGAATTGTACTGAGGGAAATGCTCTCCCATGCCATTTGAGAAACAGAAACTCTTCATCGTGTTCTCCCGTGCACAAAAATGTCCTGGGGAGTTCATCTGAAAAGGGGAGTGAGTGGCAGGAGGAGGAGAAGGAGAAGAATTGGTCACTTCCCTTGTAAAATATCTCACCTGACCATCCTGCTCTGGGCCAGGGTTATGAGGTGACATCTGCAGTGGTGTCTGTGGGAACTGGAGGAGTCTGGAGCTTTTGGAGAGCAGCCCTGATGAACCTGGAGCCCTGAGCAGCTTTTGAAATGGAGATTTACTCAGGTTTTTAGACCTATAAGGTCAGATTGTGTCCTTCTGGCTGAAAACTCTTGCATAAGCTCAGGAGAGGGGGGTTTGTGTGCTTTGGGGATATTTTTGATGGTGAACTCAGTCACCTTCCTGACCTGGTTAGACCTCACAGCTCCAGACTTGCTCCATGAGCCCCTGTAGTGCCTCTTGAGGTGCTCTGTGACCTTTCTGAGTCACCTGCCAGCCTGAGCAGGGGGTGGGAAGCTGTGTTCCCTGGCAATTTGGGGAGCTCTGAGCAGACCTGTCCTGGCAGCCAAGTGTCCAATCCACAGCTCTGCTGCTTGTTCCTGTGATTAACTGTGATTAACTGAGCTGGCTGCACTTGCTGCTGCTGCTGTTCCTAATCATGAGGAAGGACTAATTCAACTTCCATCAGCAGCTAAACCAAGCTCAGCTCCATCCTCAACACGAGGGGTCCAAAAGCTGCATTTGCTTTACAGGCAATTAACGATCCTTGCCTAATTTAGGAACCTCCTGGTGTTGTTTGATCTGTCTGGGCTCCAACTCGCTGCCTTCTTGCAGATTTTACTTCAAGCCTTAAATTGAAGCTGCCTGATCCAGTGCCAGCAGGAGGGGTGTTTGCAGGGCTGGGTGCTAGAAGAGACTGTAAAATCCAGGATGTGCCATAGGGGTGAGCACAGCAGATGCTTCCAACTGGGAAGGCTGTCTAGCCCTGGGTGATGGTGACACCCTGAAAATGAGAGAATTTTGCTTGTGCAGATGTCTGGGAAGTGTTCTAGGCTATTCTGGCTCTGTGATTGGGAAAGACTGGTGTTCCCATGGGAAGAGGAGCAGAAGGCTCTGGGAAAAGCAGTGCCCAGGCTGCCCCTGGGTCAGGAGTACGGGGCAGTGCTGGGGGCTGCACCCCCAGAGGAGGGAAGCTCATGTTCTCCAGGTCAGTCCAGTTCCTGCCCTACCCCTCTGCCCAAACCCTCACTGCCAGTTCTCAGAGCTTTCCTTGAATTGTTAAGGTTGGAGAAGTCCCCCAAGATCATCAAGTCCAACCATTCCCCCAGTTACCACCATGATCACCACTAACCCATGTCCCCATGTGCCACATCCACACATTTTTTGAGCACTTCCAGGAATGGTGACTCCATCACTGCCCTGGGCAACCTGTGCCAGTTCTTGACCTCCCTTGCAGTGAAGGTTTTCCTAGTGTCCAGTTAAACTTCCCCTGGCACAGCTTGAGGCTGTTCCCTCATATCCTGTCACATCTTACCTGGGAGAAGCAACTGAGCCCCGCCTTGAATTTCCTACAAAGTGCAGCTGAACAGGAGGGATAAGGGACTGCTGAGTCACAGCCCAGATTCTGCACTGAGGTACCCACCCTATAGCTGCCCTTCTGCCTCCATCTCCTCCAGACACACTGGGAATCCTAGCCCAAGGGCTAAATCCTGTTGTTCCTCATCCTCCCTGCCCAAGCTATCTCTGTCCTCTCCCAGACCCCTTGGCTTCATCCTCCTTTCTTGGGCTGCATTGAGCTGTGCTGCTCCTTCCCATGCCCTGCTGCTGTGTGGGAGTGAGAATAAAGGGGCTTGGAAACCTGAAGGATGAATTTTTCCTGCTGGTTTTCAGTTCTCCCCAGCTGCCTTGAATTTGGGGAGAGCTGCTCCTGCTGCCCTGCACACACTGAGGGCTGGGGCTCGATCAGATCAGGTCAGCTGTTGATGGAGGGATGTGTTTTGTATTGAATTCTCCTTCAGAAGGATGAACAAGCCTCTTTTAAAGGAAAACATTGCCTTTTTGTGAAAGGATATCTGGCGTGTGTAATATAAAACTCTGTGGAAATTTCAGTTCTGAGCTCGGATCCCAAATTGATGCTCCTTGGACGTTGCCATGACTGCGACAGAGTGACTCATCCCGTTCTGGGGAGCAGCTTTGCTTGTTGTACAAAGTCACCAGGGAAATAATTTTCCCTATCTATACATACCAAGGCTGTATGGTTTGCTCCAGCAAACAAGACAAATAATATTTCCCGGTAATAGGAGCAGCCAACTGGAAAATGAGACCAATAGGTTCTATTCTTAGTTCCATCATTAACCTTGGACATATTTTGTTACTTAGCTGGAGCTCTCCTTAGCTGCCTGTAAAGCAGAAAAAGTTATAAATATGAAGATGATTTTAGTAAGTAATTAAAATTCTGATGCTTAAGTGCTTCAGAAGTGTAAAATGTTCACAGCACCTCCCGAAACTGCTGAAGGGAAGTCCTGCTATGCTGCTGCAGGTTTAGGTGAAGCCTGTGAGCTGGGTATAGCAAATGTGCTCTGGGGGCAGATAATCTCCTTTAGCAAGGGCCATCAGTCTCTATTTTTGTTAAGAATTCCCCTTCCCTGAGTTCCCCCTGTGGTTGAGGTACTTCTCTGTAGCCACATGCGGTGCCTTTGGGGAATCCCAAAGCCTCAGAGCTTGATGGTGTTGAAGTGGAAATGAGTTGTGTGGTTGGGTGATCATCAGATTCTGTTGTATTTTCGACAAAGGGAAGCATTTTAGATCCTGTCTGAGATTCCAGGATAAGGCAGGAAGCTGGGAGCTTCCCTGCTGTGTTCCCCACACTGGTGGCAGTGGGCATGGACACTGTGCCTGCTCTTGAGGCAGGGGAGAGGCACTTCCCTGGGTTTGTCCTGGTCACTGAGGAGATGTTGATGTGGCATCTTCAGGAACTTGCAGTCATAGCTCTGGGGCAGAACTGGCACAGGCTGCCCAGAGAGGTGGGGGATGCCCCTGGCAGGGACCAAGGCCAGGTTGGGTGGGGCCCTGAGCAACCTGGGACAGTGGAAGGTGTCCCTGCTCTCTATAGGGGTTGGACTGGGTGGCCTTTAAAAGTCTTTTCCACCCCAAACTATGCCATGAGATCCCTGAAATAACCTTGGTAACTCTTCTTCTGTGCTCCACTACAAGTCACTCTTGTGCTGGAAGCCTTCTGTTTGCTTTTCTCCCTTTTACCATAGAGGATTTAAAATATATCAGTGCTTCACACACAGCATTTCACAGTGCAGGGGAATTTGCTGCATTAGATTTCATTTTTAAGGCAGGATGTATAAATGACTCAGGTGGGCATCCTGACCTGTCTTGATGCCTACATGGCCCTTTATTTGAAAGATGCATCTTGAAATGTCTGTTCCTGTGGGAACAGTGTGTTTATCCAGGATCCCAGCTAACCTGGCTGCTTCTTGTTTTGTTTGTTAACCTTGTTGTGGCAGTTTTGGGGTTTTTTTATGTCCTCCTGAGCTATTTTGACCTTGAATTATTTGTCTGGGGGAGAATATTTAATGATTGCTCTATTCATCCTTAATGCATTTAAATAACTCTTTTCTTTATTTGATTAAACATCTGTGTAGAGCTTTCAGAATAAATGCTGCATTTTCCATTTCTGTCACTTTTTGATATTGGAAGGATTAGTCTTCTGCTACCCCACTTGTCAGGAATTATTGATTTGGCATGTTGGAGGGAGGCCTGTCAGTTTGGAGATACATTTGGCTATTGGAATATTAGTTTATATTGATGTGAGTCCTGCTGGAAAAACAGCTGGGAGCACATCTGTGCCCTAGAACATGAATTACCAGGCAAACATGATTTGAGGAGGAGAGCACTTTCTTAGGTAGTTTGTTTTGATTCTGCAGGTGTTCAGGGCATATATTTATCCCCCTTCTTTTTATCCCCAAAATATTTTAAATTGGCTGCTGTAAACCATTCAGCAGGATTGAGGAAGGGTCTGTTTGAACACAGACTTGAACCTTTTTGAGCCTTAGCACCTGCAAAAAGTGCAGCACCTACTGAGGGTACCTAGAGGGGCAGGTGCACTGCAGGGAGAAATGAGGAGAGCCCAAAATGCAATTTGACATGTTTCCCCAAATAATCAGGTTTTTTTCTTTTTTTTTCACCAAAGCAAGTTAAATCCTGCCTGTTCCAGGGCTGTTTTGCTTTCTTGTTTTTCCAAATTAAAGTAAAACAAGGTAGGATAAACCAAGACAAATGATCAGCCACCACACATTACAGCCAGGAAAGAAGCTACAGCTGCAAATCCTTGACTGTGTGGCTGAACTTGAGGGAACATCTTAAAAAAGTTTGGAAGTCTCCATGTGGATGCTCTACTTTCAGTAAATTCTGCCTGAATATTTCTTTTTTTTTTTTTTCCTTTCTCTCCCAGGTTGTGACCAGACTTATTCACTTGTTGGGCGAGAAGATTCTTGGCAGTCTCCAGGGAGGTGAGACTCATTCCTGGACTATTCCCATTGGTGCTGGGGCTTCCTTGGAGCCAGATTTCCATCCTTAAATTTGGAAACAGGCAGTGCATACTTGGAAAGGAAATTCATTGCTAAATTTCAGCCTGGAGAGGAGAAGGCTCCAGGGAGAAGTTAGATCCCCTTCCAGGGCCTAAAGGGGCTCCAGGAGAGCTGGAGAGGGACTGGGGACAAGGGATGGAGGGACAGGACACAGGGAATGGCTTCCCACTGCCAGAGGGCAGGGCTGGATGGGATATTGGGCAGGAATTGTTCCCTGTGAGGGTGGGCAGGCCCTGGCACAGGGTGCCCAGAGCAGCTGTGGCTGCCCCTGGATCCCTGGCAGTGCCCAAGGCCAGGCTGGACATTGGGAACAGCCTGGGACAGTGGGAGGGGTCCCTGCCCATGGCAGGGGTGGCACTGGATGGGAGTTAAGGTCCCTTCCAGCCCAAACCATTCTGAGATTCTGTGGTCTGTAACAGCTATAGGCACAAGTGGATGATGATTTATTATAGCTGTGTACACATGTTGGTTTTGGCAGAGCATGGCAAACTGGGTGTGGGAATGGAATGATTTGCAATTGAGATACAGAAGTGTTGCTGCCTGTGTGCAGTGAAATTTCCCTGGAATTTCTTGCAAGAGCAATGTAAAGGGAGCACGGGAAATGGGAGCTGTAATGAGCTGGAATCAGAGCACAGCAGCACAGACTGGTTTAAAATGCCTGGATTTGCAGTATTTTAATGAATTATCTGGGAGGAAATGGCCTGCCATGGGTTGGTTCTAAAGCTTTGTGTTGTGGCAGCACCAACACAAAGTCTCTTTACTGACTGAAGGGATTAGGAGGGAGTTCTCCCAATTTTCGTGAGCAGCATTTGAAAGCAAATAAATGCCTGTTAACTACTGAGGGTGTTGTGGTGCTCTTTGATGCTGAGGATTGTTTGGGTTTTGTTTCATTGGGGGGTTTTAATTACTTCGGTTCCTGGTTTTGCCAAATTCCAAGGAGACTGAAAATGAAGGTCACCCACTTCAGTGTTTCAGAGCAGTTTGGGGAAGGGAATCTGCTCTTTCTTCACCTGCTCAGCTTTCTGGGCACAACCACTTGTGCACAAATATCTGGTGACAATTGTACTTAAACTTCTGTGCCTGATGAAATGCCTCTGTGGCCCAGAGCAGAGCCTGCACAGCCTGGGAAACAGAAAATGGGAGGAAAAGTAGTGAGAGTAACAGGAGTTCAATCAGAGAATCACCACTGAAGTTCTGAGGAGGAAAGGGCCTGTGGAGATGAAGGGGTTGAGCTGTGATGAGTAACCTGTTTGAACCTACAAATATCTTCTTGAAGATCACTAGAAGGAAGGGGGAAAACTATTTAATGTTCTGTAGAGAGCTGTATTAGAAGATTTGAAATTATTAACTCAATTGCTGAATATATTTTAAAAAAGAATTTATCTGATATTTCTTCGTGTCCTGTAATGGTTTGTCACTCTGACACTGAGCCTTTGAATGGGTTTGCACAGGGGATATCAAGTATTTCCACATGCCCAGATCAAGAATTCATCTTGATGGTATATCTCAAGCCTTTGCTGGGTGAAATGAGATAAGCAGGTTGTGAAATCCCAACTTAAATTCAAAATTTTTTTGTATTCTCGGAGCTGAGTTGACAGGCATTAGCAGCAGAGTGAAGTTTTCTGAGAAGGCTCAGCTAAAGAGAAAAAAAGTATCAGAACAAGAAGAGTTTGTAGAATATTGGCCTTCACCTGCTTCAAGCTCTCTGGGAAGATCTTGATCTTCCTCACTTGCATTGCAGATTTCTCTCAAAAGCTGCTTTTCCTCTACTCTTACTCACCAAATTATATTACTACTGGTATTAGCAGCCTCTTCAGAGGTTCCATATTTTAATCCTCCTAAGCTCATATCTGTAAAACTCTGCATCTTGCAGAGAAGGGAAAACAGGTAGAGATGCATATTTCCTATAGGAGCTTTGTTCCTAAGCTTCATTGCTTAGGAATACCATAAGAAAATGATTGTCAAATTTTAGGGTATTTTAATACTGACAACAGGTTTGGGGGTTTTGTTAGTTAGGTAACTCCTCTTGTGAGCTGAATCAGTTCCAAAGTTGTGGTAAAGGGATTTTAAATGCCTTTTTATCTTTTCTTCCTGGGTCAGGTAGATCCATGTTTCATTTAACATATTCCTGGCATATTTTTAACTTTGCCTAACTTCAACCCACATATGCTGTACCAGCAACCAAAAATGATGGAAACTGATCTTCATCCTCTTAAAATGAAATATGTGGGAATTCTACTCTCACATGCTGTGGAGGTTTGTGTTACATTTCTCTGACACCGAGCAGCTCGGTGACACAGTGACATTTTCCCTCCTGCCTGAAGGTGACATTCCATTTTTTGCAGGCTGGCTGACTGATGGCAGGTGTTTTCTCTGTGGACAGGTCACCCCCTCGGACTGCACAGCTCCAGCAGCAAGTGGGATGCAGGGAATCCTGCCAGCAACCTCTCCACGGTGGCCATCATGCCAGTGTCCGAGGAGGTGCCGCTGACAGCCTTCACCCTGGAGCTCAAGCACGCCCTCAGTGCTGTGGGTGAGTGTTCCCGTGTTGGCATCACAGCAAACAAACCCTGCTGGTCGTCTGAGAGTGGCATAGCCACCTACTGTCACCTGTCAGAGGGGGAACCATGCTGTGTTAGGGGGTAGCAGTGCCTGGGGATGGTCGCAGTGCTGGGGAGGAGGTTTTGGAGAGAATTCTGTGGCCTTCCAGTGCCTTATAAAAAAGGAGGGGAAGGGAATTTTTATATGGCCAGGTCTCCGTGGAAGACAGTGGGGAATGGTTATAAACGGGGAGCCAGGATTAGGTCAGAGAAAGCTCATATCTGTAAAACTGGGTGGGGAGGTCCTGGCACAGGTTGCCTAGAGAAGCTGAGACTGCCCCTTGATCCCTGGAAGTGTCCAAGGCCAGGTTAGAACAACCTGGAATAGTGGCAGGTGTCCATGGACAGGTGATCTTTAAAGTCATTTCCAACCCAAATAATTCTGTGATTCTGCAGCAGTGAGCAGGATCAGCCTTTTTCATGTTTCTTGCTTCTTTATTCCCATCCTCAATGCGCATTTAATTATAGTGGAAAATCTTTTTGTCTTAATGACTTGGAAATACTCACCAGCCTCTCTGGCCCTTGTCTTGGCTGCCCTCAGCTCCCTGTAGTCACTCCAGGAGGCACATCCCACACCAGGGCACTGTTCCTATGGCACCCAAGAGTCTGATTCTCTCCAGCTCATGGGTGAGAGTCTTTCAGGCCTCCTCAGCTGAAAAGCTCCATCCAGCAAAGGGTTCCTTATGCAGTTTCTTTGTGTTGTGGTTGTACATGAATGGTAAGCATAAGACTTGGTGGAAGAGGCTTGTGGAGGAGATCCAGATTGGCACTGGAAATCCAAAGTTTAGTCTGAAGTCATTGTCCCATTTGTTGCCAGCTTGTTTGTCTGTCTCATGCCCACAAAACCATGTGTTCAGCTCACGCTTGAGTCATTAATTGCTTTATCCATGGGTGAAATTGCTTGTGCAAGTTCCAGTTCCTCACAAAACCCATGCATTTAATTCAGAATTCATTTTGTGTTTGTTAGTGGTGTTTGACATTTCCTGAACATCCTCTTCTCATCCTCAAATGCTGTTACAGCTCTCTTGAGTGAATCTCCTGTAGTCCTTTGAGAAATTATTAGTCTGCTCTCTCATTTTATTTAAAAGTACAGCTTATGTGATGCTTGAGGTGTAGCCACTTACATTTATTGGTAATTTTCTTTCTGACTTTTGATGTCTGGAGCTGACATTCCTGTTGTCTAAAAAATCTTCAGGGTGAACAGGCACAGGAAAAAGCCAGTGGTGCTTGAGGTCTTTAACCTTCTAAAGTCTGAATTTGTGTGCAACTTACAGTGGAGACTTGTTACAGTGAGATCTAATTTGTGGGTGTTTGAAGATTCCTCTTATTTTGGAGATGGCAGAGAAATGTTACATCCATAATGGAGCTGTATTGCTAATGGGGACTCCTTAGGGATCACTGCCAGCTTGTTTTGATGTGTGACAACACTAAGAGCCTGTAAATAAAACAAACAGAAACTTAAGTAGGTAGATGGACTGTTCAGAATAAAAATACCCATTTGGGCTGAAAATGCCAAAAGAGGGGGTTTGGTGGGGTCACTTGGCCTTTCCTCCTTCACCCTTTTCCCTTCCTTCCTCTGGACTGCCACCTGTGCAGTGCTTGGCAGCTCGAGATGGTTCTGTACACCCTTGGCACCACCGGAAGTTGTTGCCAGAAGGGAGCAGACGGCTGCAGTGGGAAGAGGAAAGTGTTGTGGGAAAACACAGGGAGCCATCTGCTCCTGAGCACCGCTGCAGGAGCGCCCTGGCCGAGCTCCCTCAGCCCCACAGAGCTCCCAGGCCGTGCAGAACCCCTGCTCAGCTGTGCTGGGTGGTAGCAGCCTGCAGTTTTATTGCTGTATTTAGCAGAAGCAACATTTTATTTTTTTTTTCCTCCTTTTTTTTTTTAACTTGTAGTTTTTGTTTTTTCTTCTCTGCCCTCTGGCTGAGGGTTGTTTGGGTGTTCTTCCCCAGTGCCTCACAAAGTGCTGGGAGCCACCTGTGGGTGCTGCTTTGCTTTCAGGGAAGGGGATGGCTTTTGGAATGATCTCTTTATTTTTTTTTTGCTTCTGACTTCCTGCAACAGAAAATGAACTGAGTAGTGGAGTGAAATTTTGATTTGTTTTCCGATTGTTTTCTTGTTCACCTGCACATTTGGCATGAGGGGAACTGTTGCCCTGAGCAGCTGTGGCTGCCCCTGGATCCCTGGAAATGTCCAATGCCAGGCTGGGCAGGGCTTGGAGCAGCCTGGGATAGTGGAAGGTGTCCCTACCATGGCAGGGGTGGGATGGGATGAGTTTTAAGGTCCTTTGCAGCCCAAACCATTCCATGATTCCATGTGGAAAGGTTTGCACTGGAGCCTTGCTGAGCAGCTGCTGCCACCTGAGCCCTTCCCTGAGCTCCCAGCTCCCAGATGGGCTCAGCAGCTCCTGGGCTCTGCGTGTGAACTGGGATCAGACCTGCCCTGGGTCTATGGAAATGAGAGCTGTTACTGTGCTTGAGAAGGCTTAATTGAAAATCTTCTCTGAAAGGAACTCTCAATTTGGTAAATTGCTTTGAAGATTTGCTACTATTCACGTTTTTTTGTGGGTTTTTTTTTCCTTGAACTAACCTTTTTTTCTAATTGTAAGTTAAATGGCAGCATCTGATTACAATACTTAACATTTAATCTATACTTAACATTTGATCCGCATAATTTCATTGCTCTGGGCTTCAAATATATTCCTGAGCAGTGGAGAACAGCCTTAATATGTGTGGGAAGCAGCTGGTTTTAGCTTTGTTTTGCAATTTAATATATTTATTTCAGAAAATTCCTTCCCCTTCCTGTTAATATGAACATAGCTGGATATTGCTGTGATGCCTTGAAATGCCCTGCTGCAGGTTGGAGATGAGGCTAGAAGGAATTGTGAGGATGCAGGCAGGAACACTGAGACCATTGCAGGAATCATGAGCTGCTGCAGCTCTGGGAAGGAGCCTGGCCTCAGGGTGCAGGCTGACCCCAGTCCTGGTGGGAATGCAGGCTGGGTTGTAACACAATATAACACTTAAAAGGTGGTTTTCCTTGTCCTGGAATTGGCATGAGAAGGCTGTGGGCAGTGCTTGGAGTTGGAGCTGGTTGCAGGTGAATCTATTCAACAGGATTTTGGGGCTTGTTGTGGTAATTTTTACCTTCTTTATTATTAAATGGATATAAAAGTAATGACAACTAGAAAATCTCAGTCTGATAGTGAATATTTACTGTCCCCAAAGATTGGAAAAGAATTCAGAATCTTCCTTCCTCCAGCAAAAAAAATCCACTTTTGCCTGTAATGAGACAGGACTTAGTGGTTTTATTGCTAAATTCTTTTTGTGGATTTAATTTTTTTTCAAATTTCTTAATTTTTGTAGTGTTTTGATTTGTAATGGGAACAGCTCAGGTGAGCAGCCTGTTCTTCATCAGGGGTGCATTCTGTACACAGGGAGCACCAACGTGTGGGACCACCTACAGCTTTCCCCAACCCATTTGTGCTGGTTTCTTTGACATTTGCTGTTTCTGTGATTTATGATAATTCACATATTGTTTCCAGACAGTGGGCTTGTGTCCCAGTTAAATGCTAAGGGATGTTTGTGCTTCCATGGAGCTTCCAATCACAGAATGGTCTGGGTTGGAAGGGACATTAAAGCTCATCCAGTGCCCCCCCTGCCATGGCAGGGACACCTCCCACTGTCCCAGGCTGCTCCCAATGTCCAGCCTGGNCCAGCCTTTCCTCCCAGCAGAGCTGCTCCATCCCTCTGATCCCCCTGGTGCCTCCCCTGGATCTCTCCAGCAGCTCCAGGTCCCTCCTGTGCTGTGCCAGGGCAGGGGCAGCTCTGCAGGTGGGGTCTCACAAGCTGTGTGATGAAAGATTTATTTGGGACCTGGCAGCAGCAGCTGGACCTGGTTTCACCTTGAGACAGAGCTGGAATGAAAAATGCTCTGAGCTCTGTGGGCAGAGCAGAGTGACCCTGAGACCACAGCCCTGCTGTCCCCTGGCTGTGCTGCAGGCTCCAGTGTGGCAGCCCTTCCTCTCAATCTGGGGCTCTGGGTCTCCAAGGAAGGAGGCTGTGGAATATCCAACTTCCAGAAAGCAGGAATAGAATTTTCCAGCTCTGAACTAGAGTCCCAGGAGGAGGGCAGGTTTTTCTGCCTTGCAATTCATCATGCTGATGGATTCTGGTCAGTGTTCATGATATCTATTTTTATTATTAATTCTTTTCCTCTTAATCCTGATAGAGCTGAGAGCATCTTTTGATAAGAAGTTCTTCTGCAATATTCAGATTTTTCAAAAGTATTTGCCTGACTGTTTTTTTGTTCCTTTACTGAGAGCAGCTAAAAGACACCACATGGCTGTGCAAATTCTGGTTCTATGTGGGAGCCCTCTGATCTCATAGAATTTCAAACTGAAGTAGGGAGGGATTCAAATCCAACATATGTGTCTCTCTCATTCCTTTCTGCCCTTTAAATTTTCCTTCTTTTCAGTTCTAAAAATGTATAATGTATTGGAGAGCTCACTGAAAAATCTTTGCTAATAATTTATTGGAGTTTTTAATTACAGTTCTGCCTGTCTTTACACAGAGATTAGATTTAAATGTGAAATGGTCACTGTGGTGCCTGGACCCCGGCACAATTTAGTATTTTTTTGCTGGGCAAGATCCTCTGACATCCAGCTAATTTATCAGTAATGTGACTTGCCACTTAATTTTGTAGACTTTTATTAGGCCAAAAGTAAATTTTCTTTTAATGGAGTCTAAGCAAGTAAATTTGCTCTGCTGAAATTTTTCCACAGTGCGTTTTGTACTGGCCTTGTCTTTGATGTGGGTGTGTTTTTCAGGTGAGATGAAACCATTTCTGAGCCTCAGAAATCACTCTCTGCCCTCTGGGCCACTCATTTCTAGAGGCAACTTTTGGACCATGTTTTATTAGACTTAGAACTAGGACAGCTGTACTCCTGCTCCTGCATATCTTAGGAAATTGTTGTTTTGTGGAAAAAATTACCAAAGTAAGTATCTTGCTCACTGCAAGGAAGGGAGGTTTTATGTCTTGTGTGATGTTTTTTAGCCCTCTCCTGGGGCAAGAGGTTGGAAGCTTTGCTGCAGCCCTTCTCTTCAGTGCCTTTGTTTGTTAGCAGAGAAAATTAACCAGACCTCTGCTATTTGCAACCTTTTCCCTTTTCTCTTCCCTTTTAGTTCTGTCCTGAAGAACTCTGGAGTACAGCTTTAGATGCTCCAGGAGGTTTTCCCAGAAACTACGGTCCCTGGGCTTGGGGTGAGGCCACTGCCAGCAGTTCTCTCCCCTGAAGCACAGAAAACCTGGGCTTCAGGATCCCTGTGAGCTCTTGGCTGACAGAAAAATCCCCCAGGCTACTGAAAGTCACCACCTGAGGCTTGAGAAATCCAAAAGGTTGAGAAAGCAGCGGATTGCTGGAGGCTCAGGGAATGGCACTCAGTTTTCCTCGCTCTGATACTCCTCCCCAGCAATCTGCTGCTGGCTGCTGTCAGAGGCACGCACAGGGCTTGCAGAAATATTCATGTTACCTCACATCACCTCTCCTGTTCTTCACTTCGAGCTGTTCTGATCCTACTGACAGAACACTGAGGGGTGCAGGGATGTGTCCCTGATGTCATCTTCAGCTGGAAGCTGCCTGTGAGGCTGATGCAGGTTAGGAGAGGGGGTGGTTAGAGGTGTGTGACTGTGACAGAGTGCTTTAAGGATGCACTGACACATTGGCCTGGTCACTCCTGCCTGCAGGTGTGGCTCTTTGAGGGCTGTGGATTTGAATCATCAAGGAATCATGGAATGGTTTAGGTTGGACGAGACATTAAAGCCCATCTCATCCCACCCCCTGCCATGGGCAGAGACATCTTCCACTATCCTAGCTTGCTCCAAGCCCTGTCCAACCTGGTCTTAAACCTTCAGGATGGGAATGATATTTTTTCATTACTTGATTGCATTACTTAGTTGAAATAACACTTTTGTTGGTTCTGTTCTCTGAGCTCACATATGTTGGTGTTCTTGGTCGCATTAATGGAGGGGTTTTAATGGCTGATTAATTGGGAGCCTGCTAGAAACTGGGAGTGCAGAGCAGATGGTTGGTATTTCTGAGACAAAACAAGTTGGTTCTGTTGGAAGCATCACCATGTTCCGTGCTGGGAATGAGGGAAGGTCTGGGAATCTTTGTCCCATGTCCCTGGCATGTGGAGGGATGGGGTGCTGGGCAGGCTTCTCCTGAGCTGGCAGAGCCAGGGTCTGTCTGGGCACCCTTTTTGTGTCCTGTTCTGTGAACTGCTGCTTTCCCATGTCAGAAGTGAGGTCTGGATATTGTGTTTAATTCTCTCCAAGGCTCTTCTGGTCCTTGCTGGGCTGTGTTGTCCACAGTCAAGGTACCTGTGGCTGAAGGAGCACAGAGATCCACCCCAGCCCTGCAAACTCTGCCTCTCCCCTTGCATGAAAGCTGTTCTGGCTGCAGGTCACTGGCTTTGATGGTGTCCCCTGGGTTTAGTGATGTCCCCTTGGAGCCTGGCATCACCAGGGGCTGGTGCTGCTGGATCTCAGTGCCCAGGGTAGGGGGGTAACAGGCAGAGGTGCCCACGCTGTTATCTCGGTGTTGTTTCTCTTACTTAGCATTGTTATTGCATTCCTCAGCTCATTTGGCATTCCAGGCTATTTATCTTTGCCTACTGAACTTCCACCACTGCCAGAAAGCTTTGTAAGCCACATATCCTTGAATACAATTTTAATCCACCTATCTTTTCTACTTAACTGAGGACTCTGACACGTTAATGAACACTGAGGATCACTCTGCTGCTGAATGCTTGCAGGATTGCCCTGCACTCTGTCCCTTGCTGTTCTCTCCTGTGCAGTGCCATCAGTATTCCCTCTGGGAGACCTCTCATCCCAGTGTGCCATTTCAAAGCCATACCAGACCAACACTGACACCAGGTGAACAGTGACTCAGGTAAAAGAATCTGCCAGTGTTAAAGATATGGTGATAACCCCCTCCTCCAACACTGGTGCTGTTTGATGGCTCAAGGAGCAGCAGAGGGAGGAGGGAAGGGCAGGCTAAGGCCAGACCTGCTCTGGGAATGCTGCTCATTCCCTGTGCTTGGGACTCATTGCTTTCATAGGAACCAACTTCCAGAACTTTTATTGGAGAATGGGGAAGTCAAATTCTGTTCTCAAGTCATTCTCCTCTCTGTGCTTTCTCATCACCTTTATCTTTTGGTTTCTGCTTATGGGATATTTTTGTCCATTTCTGTTTGCTCTTCCTTGATAATCAGTGTAGCAAAGAGCAAATGTTATTTGGATATTGGAAAGTACAAGATGAAAAATGACACTTGGGAACTTTTTCAAGTTGAACAGTAAAGTCAGTCAAAGCAGAGTGAAGCCTTTGCAGCAGGACTTGAGCACTGAGGGGGGAGATGAATTGGCCCTGAAGGTCAGGATGGCCAGTTCCATATCTGTACCTATGGGTTTTGCTTTTTGAACACAGAGATGTGAATTTGTGACCTTCTCCCATGTTGGTTGTTCACAGTTCCTTGATTTTTACTGAACACATTATAACGTTGCCTTGAGACTCCTCATATAATGAAGTGTTTTGTTATTTAGTACATAAATTTCAGTTCTGTTGTTAATGAAACAATGAGGGATTGCACAATGAAAACATGAATACAAAGCAACTGCTCTGTCATGTTTTGTAAATGTGAATCTCTCTCTCAGGAAGAGACAGGTAATATTTTCTCTAGGTATTCAGTTATTCCCCTAAGTTTTCTTTGCATTTTTTTTCAATTTAGCTGCAGTCACTGCAACCTTCACCACATATGGCACAAATTGCTGCTGTGATGGAATTGCTAATAAGAAAATTAAACTAAAGTGCCTGCAAGAAGCTTTATGTGCACCAAAATTCAGCTCAGCTCTAAGGTTCTTGCCAGATGTGTCTGTGTCTCTAGTGGAGTCTGACTGTGCCCTACAGATTTGGGAATATTTTTGGGGTTCCTGTTGGCATATTGAATAGGGAGTAGTAATGTTGCAGAGAGCTGGGGAGTTGGTTCAAGGCAGGATGCACAAGGTCTGTATTTTGGAAGGTCAGAGGAACTGTTTTTTTTTCTTTGAAAACAGGATCCTGGCCTTCCTGTGGCTGTAAAGATCTGTGATATTTTGAATGCTGAGTTGGTAAAAATGCAGCTGCAATGGGAGATGTCACCAGAGCCAGGTTGGAGGGGGCTTGGAGCAGCCTGGTCCTGTGGAAGGTGTCCCTGCCCATGGAATGGGATGAGCTTTAAGGTCCCTTCCAACTCAAACCATTCCATGGGTCTGTGATCCTGCATGACACTGAGGAGTGGGATAACAGAGCTTGCAGATTGTGACTAATGCATTAACAGAGCTCTGGGAATAGGGAGAATTAGAAGATGTATTCCTAGAAAAGTGTGAAAATTTTTGTGAAAATGCTGTGCCAGCTCTGATCAATGCAATGATCCATCACTATCTTCATAGCAAATTAGTGGAATTGAATTCTTGGAATCATAGAATGGTTTGGATTGGAAGGAACGTTAAAACCCATCCCATTCCACCCCCTGCCATGGGCAGGGACACTTTCCACTATCCCAGGGTGTTCCAAGCCCAGTGCAGCCTGGCCTTGGATACTTCCAGGGATCCAGGAGCACCCACAGCTTTCTCTGGACAGTTTTCTCCAGGAGCTCAAGTTTAGGTGTTCACAGGTGAAATTCCTTGTTCCCCCCAGGTCCTGCCCTGCTGCTCACCAGTGACAACATCAAACAGCGCCTGGGCTCTGCTGCTCTCGACAGGTACCTGCCCTCATCACTGCTCAGGGACATGCAGAGAGACACTGGACTGTTCCTACAAATACACAGAGTTTGGGAACAATATCCTGTCTTCTAACGTACACTGGGCCTTCTGCTCCAGGTGTTGAAAACAATAATGTTTCGAGAGTGTTTGGTGCAGGTGTGGGTGGGTTTTTTCCACAGTTATTTTCTTGCTTGGGAATCGGAAAAGCTGAGTTTCTCTGAGTGTGCTCATGCTTAGGGGTGCTGTGGAAGCATCACTGTATCCTCCTGCCTCGGTGTTTGTCTAATGATATAAATTCTGGAGAAACAGAGGCAGCAGGAGCTTGGAGCTGGGAGCAGATCCTGGCTGAGCAGGAAATGCCACTCTCTCCCTGTATAAGATTCCCCTCTTTTCTCTTGGGAGCTGTGGTATAACACCAGTTAAATTCTCAGTTTTCCTTGTCTGTCCCCAGCATCCACGAGTACAGACTGACCAGCTGGCTGGGCCAGCAGGAGGACATCCACAGGATTGTGCTGTACCAGGCTGACAGCACCCTGACCCCCTGGACCCAGCGCTGCATCCGCCAGGCTGACTGCATCCTCATCGTGGGGCTGGGAGACCAGGAGCCCACTGTGGGAGAGGTGTGGGAGCTGCTCCTTCCCCTCTTGGCACGGGGAACAGCCCAGGTTCAAAGCAGGTTGCTTCACACTCATGTATTTTCCTGGGTTTAACACCCAGTGAGGCATAAATAATGAAATATTCCTGAGAAATGCATGTTAGGAATAGCAAAAGAATTGCATGAGAATCCTCTGAAATGGCAAGTTTTATGTAGGAGTACTTCCAGCAGAGTTCTTTTCCTCTAAAAAGTCATTTTGGCCAATGGTAAATCAAAAATTGCTTTGAAGCTTTGTGTTTCTGCCCAGAATTTCTTTGGGTCTCCACACAGAGGAAGAAATGCTTTTCTGCCTGGATGAAATTCATGGTATGTGCTTAGGAAAAAGTAGATCTAAATTGCAGTGTGTGAATTATTTATTATATTTTATCACAGATCTTAAGCTGTAATTTTTTCCCCCTTACTATCTATTTTTATGGTTTTATATTTTATTACCAAAGTCCTCTGACCAGACAAAAATTCTTCAAGAAATTTTAAAAAGAGATCACAGGTAGGGTTTTTTAGGATGGTGAAATGCTGAGTCTGACCTGCAAAGAGCTTGGGCTGGTCCCACGTGCAGCTTTCGTGTGTGTCCTGTTGTGTGGGCTCTGCTTGTGTGGATGTGGGAGGCAGGAAGCACAGGCAGAACAAGCTGCCAGCAGTTCCCTAAAACAACAACAATAAAAAAATTAAAATCAGAAATGCAAGGAGGAAAAAAAAAAGTGGGCTGATGGGAAGGGAAAGAAGAAAACACTGAATATTTGTGGGCTTGAGTCTGACTCGGGCAGCATCTCACGTTGCAGAAGCAGTGCCTGCCTGTGCTGTGCTTTTAATGGCCTGGTTTAAATCAAAGACTTTCAGGTTTGAATCCTTGGCTGATTTTAGGCTTCTGTGTGCTGTGTAAGCCCAGAGTTAAGAATGTTGTTGTCTAAATCAGTCATGTTTGGGGGTTGTGACTGTGCAGAGTTGGATTCAGGTGGGAAGAGGAGTGTGGGGCATGTGTGGATGTGTTTCACTCTGACACTGGAGCAGCCAGGACTTACTGCCTTTCCTTGGTTGTCCATAACTGCTGTAGCTGGAGAGGATGCTGGAGAACACTGCAGTGAGAGCCCAGAAGCAGCTGGTCCTGCTCCATAAGGAGGATGGGCCTCTCCCTTCCCGCACTGTGGAGTGGCTCAACATGAGGAGCTGGTGTTCTGCTCACCTCCACATCCACTGTCCACGCAGAGTCTTCTCCAAAAGGAGCCTGCCCAAGCTGGTGAGAGATGCCTGGGTGGCTGGTCCCTTGCTGTCCCTCACTTGATCTGTAATCCGTGCATCAAAGGGGATCTGGGATAATGATAGTGCACCATATTCTTACACACACATTGTTCTCCTTAAATCTGTTTGGCCTCAATTGGATTTAGGGAGCAGGGATAAGGGAGCCAGGTTTTCTTTATGGATGCAGACTTGGCTTTTTGTTATCCTGAAAGAGTAATCACTGTCTCAGAGTCCCAGTGAAATACAGGCCATAGAGGCCTTTTTGTTGGAAGCATTCCTGTGCTTCCCAAAGCCATGCTAAACGTGAAGCAGGGGCAGCCTGGAATGCTTCCCAAGACCTTCAGATCCTTGTCAAGGAAGAGAAAGAGCTCTAAAGAAAATTCTCTACCACCAGCAGCTAAAAAGACAGAGAGGCCCTGGCCAGTAGAACTGTTTAGTTGGTTTGCAACCCTCTGTTCCTTTGAAGAACTTCTGTAACAGAATCACTGACAGCTTCAAGCTGGAAGGCACCACTGGAGCTCCTCCAGTCCCACCTCCCTGCTCAGCAGGGTCCCCTGGAGCAGTCACTAGGATTGTGTCCAGACAGGCTTGGAGTATCTCTAGTGAGGGAGATGTCAGAGCCTCTCTGGTTTCTGTCCAGTGCTCGGTCACTGCACAGGAGAGAAGTTCTGCCTCCTGTCCAGGTGGAACTCCTGGGCATCAGTTCCTGTGCCATTGCTGAGCCCCACGGAGCAGAGCCTGGTCCCTGCCCTGAGCCCTCCCTGCAGACAGGCACAGACAGGGATGAGATCCCCTCTCAGTCTTGTCTTCCCCAGGCTGAGCATCCCCAGCTCCCCAGCATTCCCTCACAAGAGAGAAGCTGCAGTCTCCTCATCTCTGCAGCACCTTTTAGCAGGCTGCTGTTGGCTGCCTGTGGCCTGCCCGTGCAGTGACCGTGCCTGGCTCTCCTCTGCAGGTGGAGATGTATGAACGGGTGTTCCAGAAGACCCCAGACCGTCACTCCGACTTCTCGCGCCTGGCCCGGGTCCTGACGGGCAACGCCATCGCGCTGGTGCTGGGCGGCGGAGGGGCCAGGTAGGGCATTGTCCTGCCTGGGCTGTGCAAGCTGAGTGTGCCCACAGCAGGAGCAGGATGGGCTCTAGGGTCCCTCCCAGCCCAAACTGAAGGGTCCTGTGCTGGTGCATCCACCAGATCTGAGAGCGGTCCCTGGGCTGGAACAGATCCCTCAGGATAAGAGAGATCCTGGGACACCAGCACTGCTCTGCAGGCAGCCTTTGGGGGAGGAGACACTGAGGAATTGCACAAACTTAGCCTGCTGTGGGGATCTGTGCAGAATTTCTGCAGAAGGAACATATGTGACTTCTTGAGGCCTCTCATAATGGTTTAATACCAGGGGGTGACCAGGGCAAAGATGACGTTTCTTTCTGTTGGCCTACGCTATGGACTTTTTTTCCCTTATGGATTCTTGTATTGGAAAATGGCTTACAGTATTTCAAAGCTCTTCAAAGTTTGAGCAGTAGGAGGAATTATGTCCTCTAATGGAGAATGTTCTCATCTTTATAATCTTCCAAACCCCCAGGTACCCATACACTTTGACAGCCTTACCCTACAGAAAGAGTGTATTTTTTGCAGACACAAGGACAAGGTGTGTGCTGAGCACTCTGTTAGAATTCCATCTGAAACCCCAGTGAGCTTTAGAAATAAATTATTTCTGGCATTTTTCTCTGGAATCCCTTTTAACTTGGAGAGTTTTCTGTTGAGATAGAATTGAGTTGCCCTTTGTCTCAAGCGAGCACCGCCTTTGTTGTCTCCATCAATGTGTTCTTGAAGCCCTGCTTTAAAAGAGTGCTTTGAAATACAGCTCTCAAGAAAATAAAATCCCTAATTTGCACACAGTCTGTCTGTCTAAGTGCACAGAAATATCACATTTTTGTTGTTGGGCCAGCGTATGCTTCAGGGGAGCCTTCACTGCAGGAAAGGCTGGAGCTCCTTTGTGCCAGCTCCTCCTGAGCAGTCACTGGTGCTGAGACAGCCAGAGCTGGTTCCTCGAGTGTCTCACAGGTGCCTTGATCCTGCTCCCTTTCACAGCCCCTCACTTGAGCTGGTTTCAGGATTTCATTTCCAAGACAAGCTCTGTCCTGTGGAGATGCAAAGCAGAACAGCAAAGGGAAGCTTCTGTTTTATCTGGGTATCTCAGGAGGCTTCTCATCCACTGATACAGAGCATTTGTGGTTTGTTCTTTGTTCCCAGCTGGTATCTCTGCCTCTACCAGAGCCTGTGTCATGCTAAATATGTGCACTTCTGTACTGCTGGCAGCACATTTTGCTCATTCCCTTCCTTCCTTCTGTAACACTGCTGTAATTCTTGCCAAACTGTTTATTTTTATTTTTTTTTTATTCCACTACTTAATTTGCAAGCTCCCACCTGCGAGTGTGCAGGATCTGAGGTAAGGAGGAGCAGGGTCACTGTGTTGGTCCTGTCTTGTCCCTCTCTGCAAAGCTGCTCTGCTGCTGTGTTGGCTTTGGGGTCTCTGGATGCTCATCACCCATTCTGCAATGAGCCATGGGCCATTAGCCATCACTCTGCTCATCTCTGCATCCCTGAATGGGGAGGACTTGAAGAGGACTGAGGGCAGAATGGATAAATGGGATATTTCTTCCTTCTCTGTAACACTTTCTCTATGCCACAGAGTGAAATGCTTGTTCAGGGGTTCCAGGCTGGCACAGGGATGGTGTGAGCATTGTGTTTTCTCTGGAAAGGTACAGAATGCTGTTTTAGTCATTAAATAATTATCTAAATTGTGGTTAGATAAAAATTTTTAGAAGTGAGAATATAATTAAGACTGGGGAAAAGACAAAATTGCTCTGAACCTCTGCCTCTGGACAGGTGAAATAAATTCTTAAGATTGCCCATTTCTACTAACAAGGGAATTTCAAGAGATTAGATTAGGGACTTAAAATCATCCTGTGGTTAAAGCACAGTCAGACTAAGAATGTCCTTGTGGGTCTCTGCACAGACTGTTGATGGCCTTTGGATAATAATTACATGAGTAACCTCCCCCTTGCTCTCAGAGCAGGAATCATGCAGGTCACACAGCCAGGGAGAGTTGACAGTGACAGGGGCTGGCTGCTGGGTATTTGTTCAAGGTATTGTGTTCTGTGACTCCAGTAATATCAATTATTTAGTTGTTATTTTGGGAATGTTTGTCTGGCTTCCCAGTGACAGCCGGATTGGGAGGTTTTACTAAAAGCTGCTTCCTAGTAATTATCGTTGTGGTTTGTCATGACAAAAGGCTCATAGGAACTAAAGGTTTTCTTTCTTCTGTGAACATAAAAATAAAACAACTTGAAGTGATAGGGTTCTAAAATTACAGTGTTTTGCTTTTGTTAAATGCTAACTTAATTTTAGTTAGAAGCACTGTGGAGTTTGAGGGAAGGAAAGGGGATTTGTGTTTAGGAAAATAATACCTTTGAGGTGTAGTTGCAAGAATAATGACACATCAAGCCCTGTAACAAAGGCATAAACCTTCCATAAATAATTGTCCTGACCTTTAGCCCTCCCACGTATAGCCCACCCCTTCTTTGGTTTGCTATGGTTGTCTTAGCAAAGCTGTTTGAAAACTAAACTTTCTAGGGAGTAAATAATTATTACAGAACTATCTGGGAGTCCCTAAAGCTTTGAGAAAAAAAATAGATTGAGCTGTTCCCAAATTGTGGAGTATCCTGAGCTGGAAGGGACCTACAAGGATCTTCACTCCTGTCCCTGCACAGGCACCCCAGCAATCACACCCTGAGCTTTTCAACCTCTCCTGAGGAGCTGCTGTCAAAGGACTTTTATAGATACTCCATCAGGGTGTCTTCTCAATTTTCCTTCTTCTGTTTAGTTTTAGCCTCAAACTTCTTATCTCACCTCAGCACTTGATGTGTCAAGTAGCTGAATGTTTTTGCATGCAGTTTTCTTGCTGACTCTACAAATGTGGCCCAGACATTTTCATTTCGGGCAGCTGGCTTGTTTGAGCAATTTGTCCTTTCTGCCTTTTCTTTGTTTCCAGCTCTGGCCCTCTGGAAAGGGAGGATAAAAGTGTAGAAGCAAATCCTGTGCTTTTTGTTGTGGATCTCTGTCTGATGAACGCTCCCTTGTTTCCTGTCTGTGCTGCTGCAGCCTGTGCCACGTGCAAGGTGCTCACACTCCAAGCTCTTAGAGAAGGACAAACAGGCAGGTCCATCTTCAGCTCATCACTCATGCTGCTGAGCTCCTTAAAGCCTGGCTTTATCTTCCTGTTGTGGCTTTACCCAGGGATGAAGAGGCTGGGAGAGTCCCTGAGAGGCAGATCTCAGTTATTCTGCTCTCAGGAGATCACATTTGCTCTCTGCACTCTGTTTGACTCTGGGACTGCAGGGAGAATAAACCATGGAGGATTTGCTGTGGCTGTGATGTTGGGCTGCAAGTCCAACTCCCCCAGGCAACTTTGAGTAAAACCCTGCTTGTCAATCCTGCCTCCTGTCTCTGCCACCAGACACTGATCTGTTCCTCAGGAAGGCACAAGGAATTTGTTTGTCCTGTGTCTGCACTGGGACAGAGCCCTGGCAGAGGCAGGATTGGCAGAGCTGCATTCAGTGCCTGGAAGGGATGCACAGGTCACACTGTCCTGTACAGTGGGTCAGGCCAGGAGCAGGTGGGACACCTGGGGATGTGGTGGATGCACACGGGCATCTCCAGGAACTTTTATTTGGAGGCTGAGCCCAGTGTGGCAGCATACTTGGGAGGGTTTTGCCCCTTTGTGTTCCTGAACAATCATGGCAGAATAAAAATGATGCAAAGCTCCCAACACACCATAAGGAAAAACTTGAAACAGATTTTGAGAACTTGAGAACTTCAGAAGATCATGTTCCTTTTCTGGCTGTTGGTGCTTTTAGCCTGCAAGTGTGGCCGGGAGGTGAGGAGCTCCTGCCTGGGAACAAACCCTCTGGTGCTTCCCCCGCTCCATCCTGCTAAAAAAGGAATCAAGTTTGGGGATTGATGACCTGATCTACCTGTGTAAAACACTTAAAGGCAAGTGCTGTGCTGTGCTGTGAGATCTGATATTCCTCCTCAGGTTGTCTGGGAAGCTCCTGGCTGCCTGCCTTCAGCAGGCACAGGGACATGGTGCTGCTGCTCCATGGCTGGTGACACAGCATTTGAATTACACAACTAAGTGCTGGCCAAGCTGGCAGGATGCAGGAGCTGAATCTGCAATATGCTCATGTACAGAGTCAGAAATTATTAATAAAGATACAGTAAGTTTTGGGGGTTGATTTGTTTTTCTGTTTGATTTGTTGCTCTAACATAGAGAGGAGCCTTAAAAAAAAACCCTTATGGTCCCATCCTGGCTGAGGACAGCTGCTTCTTAATCCTATCCTTTTCTCATAATAATTGATAATAGAAAGGGTTTGGTGCTTACCCTGTTACTTAGATGCTCAGTGCCTCCTCCTTAATTGGATTTTGCCATCTCAACTCTGAGAAAGTTTTCAGCACTGTATGGTGCAGGTCTGGTATTTGGCAAGAGGGTCACTGCAGGCAAAAGAAGTTTCTTTCTTGCCTCCTGTGAAATTCTCATCAGATTTTTTTCCTGAGAGGAGTCATGAAACCACTGTTCTTTCCCTTGTTTGAATTCGTTAAGGAAAAATTGACAAGCTGCCAGAATTAATGAACATCTGAATTCTCATCAGCATAACGTGGTATTGCAACAGAGGGAATGACTGAGGAATGTGCTGCAAGGAAAGGAGGGTGGAAATAGCACCTCTGCTTTTTGGGGCTGTGTTTAGTTTTCCCAAAGTCAAATGGCAACATGGTAAGGTCTGTTTTCCAGCACTGCTGCTGTGGAGAAGAGCTGAGATCTCTTGTGCAATGTCATCTTTTGCTTCATGGTCCACAAAAGCAGAGAGAGGCACAGGGAGAGAAAACAGGGAAGACTGCACAGAAAATATCTCAGCTTAGTGAGGGTTTTAGGGCCTAATAAAGGTGGTGTCCCCTGGGTGAGGACCAAGGTTTGGCTCCAAGGGGTGGAAGGGTCTGGCTGGTGATGCAGTGGTGGAATTGGCACCTCATAGCCCAACTTCCAGTGTGTGATGCAACATCTGAGGAGTAAAAAGCTGAAATTTGAGGTGGAAATGCTGCTCTAATGACAAATTGCTGTCCTTGACATGGACAATTTGCTCCCATGGTGCTGACAGCTCCCTTTTCAGGCTGCAGCTCCTTTTCCTGCATTGTGGATATGAAACCCTGGGATTCAGTCTTGGGCAATAACAGAACCTCCTGGGGAGACTCAGAGGTTTTATGGTGCAGTTCCAGCATTTAAGGAAGATTAATTCCTATTCCTCAGCTAAGACAGGTAACTAATGATAGGAGGCTTTTTACCCCAGTCAGGAGAAGTGTGTGCATGGATATTGCCTAAAATTGCCACTGCAGAGCTGCAGAACTTGAGATGGAACTGGTGGGCTCCTAAGGTCAATTACTGAACCTCAGATACAGGGGGGAGCTGCAAATATGGGGGGAGTTCCTTTCTTAAATTGTTAAACCTGACCTCAGGCACCCAGACAATGTGCTCTTAGGATGTGTGGGAGGAGAGGGGAGAAATTTGCTGCCTGAAGGAGGCAACTCCAGAGGAAAACATTTGGAAAACACTGCCACAAAGAACAGAGCAGTTTTGCTCTATGGAATCCTAAAGACACTCAACATACAGATTAGAGAAGGGATGAAAGAAAATCCTGTGGGAATTTCCTGGGCTCTTGATGTTCTTCACATAAATTGGAGCACAATAAATGCTTTTCAGCTGGTTTGATGGGTTCAATACTTAACATGGACTGAGTCTGGTGAGGAGCACCTCAAGGCAGGAGGGGATAAGTGGTTTCTGGAGCCCAGGTGCTGTCGTGACCAGTTCCTTGTGTTGGAGGATAAAAGTAATATCTTGAGACCTTGCTTAACAATGTTTCTCCACACTTCCATTTCTATCTAGATCATACACAACCTATTTTCCCTTTCTCTTCTCCCACCTGGCTGTCTGTAAGTCTCTTTTCCCTTTCTAACACATCCAGTCCTTGAGATTTCTCAGTTTCTTTGCACTGTTTTTGCTCCACACTCCTTCCTTCTTGTCTTCTTTACATCTGCCCTTCAGTTCTTTTCTCAGTCTTTGCTTTCAAGTCCTCTCACAAATTGTGAGATTTTCACCTATTGTGAAAAAGTGCAGATTGACAACTTTTTTTTGCCATCCTGGTGTGTCCCTATGTGTCAACAGAAATGCAGTTGGCTTTGAAATCCTTCCAGATCATGTAGTGAGCTTCAGGACTGCACCAAGCTTGCAAATAAGTTATTGATTGCAATGTTTAATGTTGTTTTCAATGGTTTATAATGGAGCACAGGTATCCCCTTCATTTGGTGTCTGCTTCACAATGCTTAAAATTCACAGGGCACAGAGCTGACAGTTTGAAATGTATAAAAATTGTTGTGGGTTGTGTTTTTTCCTGAAGTGCTCCGAAAGCATAGCCTGAAAAAATGCTTCTTCTGCAGTAAATTATGGAACAAAACTGTTGTTAAAACCATTATTCTTCATTGTGACCTTGGCTAGGAGGGGTTTGGAAGGGCAGCACCAGCCTCTCCAAGGTGCTTTTGGTGCCATGAGCCACTGGCAGCTCTGAAGGGTTCAGTCACTGGAAGGGACAGGCAGGATTTCATGGGCTGAGGTTCAGCTGCTGATGGGATTGAGGAAATGGCTTAAACCCTCAGACCTGTGCTCTCCTTTGGTGAAACACAGTGTGGGCAGCTGGGCAGGTCACCCTCTGGAGCTCTGAAATGGCTCTGGAGCACTTAGAGGGAAGCACAAACCATTACCAGGAGGAATTGTTTGGGGTTTCAGGAGGATGTTGTTATCTCCAAATGTAAATGGATTTATGCTGCTGCCTTGTGGGTTGGATGTGTCTGGGGAATTTGCTTGAAACCTGCTATACAGTTACTCTGATGGAGTTGACTCTTCACTCCAGCAGCCAGAGGGGGGACCAGGTGACCCCTTGTGCTGTCTGGGTGCAGTGCCACATGATCAGTGTTCATGCAGGGGCTGCTGAGGTTTGGGGGTATCTTTGCCTCCTCTGGAACAAGAGATCTGGGGGCTGGCTGAGATCCCTTTCTCCAGCCTGGTGTCTGGCAGCCCTGGTTGGAGCCTGTCTGGCACAGACTGGGCCCTTCTGCACTGGGTTCACACCATTTCCTGATTTCCATTTATACAAGACATGAGCAAGGAATTTTTTGCAATTCCTGTCTTTTCTTTCTCTCCCCCTGATGCAGTCAGGCAGCATCCCTGAAATTCCTGTTCCATTTCCAAGTGCTGCTGGAGGTACTGAGCTGGCATGTAAGGGCTGTGCTTCCCTCTCCTCCAGCAAGACAAGTCTTGAGGAATATGTGCTGCTAAAAGGATCCCATTCCTCATCCTGCTCTTGCTCTGAAGTTCCAGCAAATTAAGCTGAGATATGAAAGGAACTTGAAAAATGCTTCTTCCCTTGGTTTAAATGGAAGAATCAGGCTTGCTGTGCAGCATATGCAGTCTGTCAGTGCCCAGTAACAGCTGAGGAAGCAGGATTTCTGCAGCAGGGAAGTAGCAAAATGATACAAAAGGGGCTCAATCTGCTTTGTGTCATGGAAAAAAAACCCCAACCTCCGAATACTTGAAATAGCTTTTCCTCCAATTCCTGTTCTTCAAAGTAATCCCTTTGTACACCAAGCCTGTCTGTCTTCCGACTTTGGAAAGGCAGAAATTTGGCAGCTCTGAGGTTAATCCTTGTGACCTTTGCAGTCTTTCCCCATCATGGCCAGCCTGAACTGGCTGGGAGCATTTTGGAGGGGAAGCTGATGGTGACCTGTGTTAAGGCTTTTGTGTGTGTAGATAAATGTCTGTGCCTCAGTGCACAGTGGAATGGAAATTTTCTGTGTGATATCCCTTCTTGAAGTTTAGACTGATGCATGAGGGGGCTTCAGATCTTGCAGTTGCTGCTCTAGGTGCTCAGAGAAGTGTCCTGTGCTGGGTGTCTGTGCTCTTGTCACGAGTGGAGCATCCTTTGCCATGTGTAGATAAACCAGAGGGAAAGCTGGAATCCAGAGTCAAGGTTCTGGATTCCCAGCATCTTTCAAAACCTAGATTTGATTCCAGGGCAATATTCAGGAGGTAAAATAACAGAGAAGCAACAAAACTCTTTATCCTTAAAGATGAAACTGCACCTTTGAGTTGGTGTTTTACTTGTGCTGCTCTTTTGGAGAGACAGAGGAGTAAGCTAAGGAAGGTGGGCTCCTGCTTGGAAAAGATGATGTTAATGTATGTTTGGATATCTGATTTGAGCCTTATCCAGGTCAGCCCTAGAGTTAGGTTGTTTGAACAAACAGAAAACAATGCCTAAAAATAAATCAGTGAGTTGTATTTGCTGTTGTTGAGCCAGGCTCCTGAGACGTGGCTGAGAGCTCCTCTGGGGGCCTGGGGCTCTGTGTTTGCAGATGGTTGGGAGGAGGCTGCAGCCTGATTGCTCCTGAGGGGCTCTGCTTGCAATCCTGCAGGGAGAGCCCATCCCGAGCCATGCCCGGCGCCTTCCTCGCAGCTCTGCTCGTGTTTGAGCAGCAGCTCAGAACTCTGCCTCTGTGGGAAATGTCTCTGTCTCTGCTATATTGCAGAAATTCCCACAATGTANCCAGGGTCTCTGAGACCCCTGCCCAGGTCTCTGAACCTCCAGAATAGCCAGAGGTGAATCCTGTGTTCCCACATGCCTCCAGTGAGCTGGGGGGCAGGCAGAGCCTGTGGCTGCTCCCACATTCCCTGAATGCCAATTGCTCAGGGAGTTGTGTAACAGTTGGGTCTTCACGTGCCCACAAAGGCCGTGTTCACATGGACTGGCACCCACCCATGCTTAATGATCTGATTTTTCCTTTTCCCATCTGCAGCACCTCTGTAATATTTGCTCCCATCTGCCATGGAGGTTGGAGGTTATAACAGCTTCTATTAGACCCTCCAAGCAGCAGGAGCCTCAGGAGTCATAGACTTCAAAGTTATTGCTTAAAAAAACCCCTAAAATTAATTGCAGGTGGTTTAGTTGTACTCTCCTGTCCTGATCTCCAGTCTTTCCCACCAAACTCAACTACTCAGAGCAGTGCCTTGATAAAACAGGTGAAATTGAACAAGGTGGTGGAGTTGTGGGTCAGCTCTTGTTGCTGGTTTTGCACCTTTTTTTATCAGATGTAAAAACATGTGCTATGTTCACTTCCCATGGAGCAGCTGTAAAGCTCTGTTGGTAAGTCCCTGTGCTTTCAGGAGTATGGTTCTTGCATTGCTGTGATTTTGGGGAGTCTCTGTCCAGCCCCACCTGGGCAGTGGGCTTTCCTGTTAAGAAAAAGTGAACTCTCAGTTCTGTTCTCTAAAGTGCTTTGGTCTTACTTCTGCAGCTTCCAGATGTTGTGCTCAGGATGGGTTCTTCCAAGGCTTTAATAAACAAGTCTCAGAGAGGTGGGGAAGAAGGATATATTTGTTTTCCAAAGAAACTATCTTGCTTTGCAGATGATAACTGGATTGTTCCTTGGTTCAGACTAAGAGACAGGATTTTGTGACGTCCCCAGGTGGGTGCAGTTTGTAATTCAGCTGCTTCCCTGCTCTGGTGCCCCTCTCCCAGCATGCTGCTGCCAGCTGGGATCAGAAAACAGAAACCCTGGTGCATTTTATAATTTACTTTGGCTATTTTGTACTTTTTCTCCCCTCCAAATCCTTCCTCCTGTATCCCTTCTCACCCCAGGGCTGGATAGCCCTGACAGCTCTCCTGGAAGAGCTGAACACATTTTTCTCATTTATTTCTGTGTCAGGCACAAATCTCTTTGTTTAAAGCTTGTTCTAAAGTTAGTGTATAAAGCAGAAACAAGATCAGGGCTATAAAAGGACATTGTATTCGGATTTTCTTGCAGGAAGGGGCTTTCACTGGGCTTGTGATAAATAGGAGATGCTTTTTTCAGCCAGATGTGCCTGCCTGGCACAGGGTGTGATCTCTGCAGCATGGCAAGGCCAAAGGGAAATAGCTCCTGAGCTCTGGCTTAAGGAGTTGGTGGGAATCTGAGGGCAAAGCTAAGTGGGAGGATGGAATGAGATTGTTGTTAATGGATGGGAAGAGAAGAAAAATTCAGGTCTCTGGATCAATATGTGTGGGCTGTGGAGAGAAAAAGCTTTCTCAGGGCAGCTGCTGGGAGAGATCCTGCTGATTGTTGGATGTTGGGATGAGAATGCAGTAATGTTATTCCTTCTATTTAGCTTAGAAATGGTGCTTAGTTGATTAATCAATTAATTAACGTTGTTAAGATTGGAAAGTTTTTTGTAAGTGCTCACATAGCACCATGGCTGCAGAAATGCAGGGGCCTGGTCTCTCTGCTCCTTTGGAGCTGGCAGAAAATCACTGCAATAATTCTGGCTGATTCATGATGCTTGGAAGTTTTATGGTCAGGAAATCTGGGAAATAGTGTTATTGGAAAGATATAACTAGGATTAGATTTCAAAGCAATGTTTGGGTATATTGCTGCTACTGCAAAAGCTCAAAGGTGCCAACTGGATATAGTCCAGTTGCAACTTGTAGCAGACTTGCTCCATTTCTTAGCCAGTGACTGAACCACTCAATGCCAGGATCAGCCACAGAACACACCAGAAAATGCTGCTGTTTATGTAAAGAAGAGGCTTTCCCTTATGTCACCTTTCCTGATGCCACTCTATGTAGGTCTTCACATAAAATCCAATTTCCACTCACCTCAATACAAAAATCACCTCTACAATGACTCCAAGAAGGATCTAGAACCACCACCACCCCTCAGTTGATGGTTCTGTAGTGCTTGTAGCTGCATCTCTTACTCTGAGAGCTGCAGGCTCAGTCACCAGCCCCAGTTTTGGGATCATAGTCCCTGAATTGCTGGGGGGTCTCTGTGTTCTGGATGTGGTGGATTTCAGTATGTACTGTCCAGTCCTGTGGGCTGGGAAGCTCAGACACCTTCAATTTATTTCTGTTGTGCTCAGGGCAGGGTTGGAGGAGTGATTGCCCAAGGCACCACATCTTGCACATCTCCCAGATGGACATGGTAAATACAAATTCATAGAATTGCAGAATTGTTAAAATTGAAAAAGACCTTAAGATCAATGAGTCCAAGCATTCCCCCAGCATTGCCAGGCCAGCATTAACCCCTGTCCCCAAGTGCCACATCCATGTGGCTTTTAAACCCCTCCAGGGCTGGGGATTCCACCCCTGCCCTGAGCAGCCTGTGAAGGGCTGGGCAACTCTTCCAGGGAAAAGCTGTTTCTATGGCTTTGCTGCTTCAGGAGTTTTAAGGTTCTGAGGGTATCTTCATTCAGGTTTGGTGGGCTCTAATGGAGTTTAATAAACTTCCCTTGACAATTTCTCTATTTTTCTGCCTCCTTTCCCAGGTAACTCCATGAGGAAGGAGGGGCAGGAAGCTGTGTCCCACCCTGGGGAGGCTTTGGTGGGAGACAAAGCAGAGCTGTGCAGCAGCCATGGCCTTAATCCTTCTTTAGCCAAAGGGAGCAGCATCCCCTCAGAGCATTCAGGGAGATCTCCTTTGTGCTGCTGAGTCAGTTAGGAGAGATGGGGGCTGGTGAGGCTGAATGCCTGGGCTGGATTCCTCTTTGAATCCAGCTGCCTTTTGGAAGCTGACATGGGCTTTGGAGGTGATGGAGCTGCAGCCCTGCCTGGCTGCCCCCTTAGCCATGATCTGAAAACCGAGTGTCCCCTCTGGCTGCTCCCAGGCAGAGTTGTTCTTTCAGGCACAGGCAACATCCCACTGGTGTGTTAAACGTGGCTCGTGGGGAAAATACTGGTGCACAAAATACTGGTTTTGTACTGATTGTGTTTCCTTCAGCCCCTGGGCAGGGAGGACAGCCTGAATGCTGACACTTTGATCTGGGATGTCCTGCTGCATTTGCTGCCTTCTCCTGAGCCAGACTAATCCCAGCTCTGGCAGCACGTGCAGAGCTGGCACATGCACGGCTTGCAGGGGAATTTTCCTTTTATCAGTTCTGCTCTGGCCTTCGTGCATTACAGTCACATGCCAGCAGCACTTCCCCAGGGGATGAAAGCAAGGGCTCATTTCAGCAGCAGGAATTTTCCTGCAAGACCTTCTGGCAGAAAGGCTCAGCTCTCTGTGTGTGCTGGGCTGAGATATTTAGGGAAGCAGGTCTGCAACCCTATAACTCCTCTCCCTGCTTTGTGGTCATTTCTTTCCCAGAATCACAGAATATCCTGAGCTGCAAGGGATCCACCAGGATCATCCAGTCTAACTCCCAGCCCTGCACAGACCCCCCAACACTCCCACCCTGGGCATCCCTGGGATGTCCAAAGGCTCCTGGAGCTCTGGCAGCCTCGGGGCCGTGCCCATTCCCTGGGCAGTGCCCAGCACCCTCTGGGGGAAGAACCTTGCCCTGAGCTCCAGCCTGAGCCTGCCCTGGCCCAGCTCCAGCCCTTCCCTGGTCATGCAGAGAAGGGATCAGAGCTGTCCTTGTTCTTCCCCTCACAAGGAACCTGTAACTGCAGTGAGGGCTCCCCTCAGTCTCGTCTCGTCCAGCTGACCAGACCAAGTGACCTCTTCGTGACCATGAGTAGTAAACAAGGAATGGTACTTGGGAGTTCAGCCAGCACAGTTTGTGGAGGCTCATTCAGCAGGGGGATCACGGTTTGGTGAGTGCAGAAAGCAGCACTTGGGGCAGCTGATGCCCAGAGCAGCCCTTGCTTTGTGTTGCTCAGGTCAGGCTGAGGCAGTGGCAGGGCTGAGAACAGAGCCTGGCTCTGGCTTCCAGCTCCTCCTTGAGCTGGGTGATGCTGCTTCAGCTCTCTCTGCAAAGGGAATCAGACCTGTCCTAGGCAGTGAGTAAAATGGAAAAGTTTCTGTTCAGATACTGATTGCACCTCCTGGGCAAACCTTTGGGTTCTGACAGAAACTATTTGAAAGCCATCCTCAGCCCCTTGTCACTGTCCTGGGGCAGTGTTAGTCCTGGCAGGGGAGGTGCTCCATCCAGCTGCTCCTTCAGGCAGCTCTAGGATGAGGGGAGCTGCGTGTGCAGCTCCAGGGGCAGGCTGTGTGCATCCCCTCTCTGAGGAGCTCCTTCCTCCCGTGTATCAGCACTCCCCTGTCCCTGTCCTCTGCAGTGAGTGACATTCACTGTGTCACCCAGGAGGTTTTCCCTGTCCCCATGTTGTCACTGCTGTGCAGGTACAGCACTGGCACAAACCATCTCCCTTTGTTCTCCTCGTGCCCAGCACTTTTATTTCCACATTTCCCAAACCAGGACATGTCCCCTGTGAAGCTGGGCCTTGTATTACAAGCAGTGCACAATCCCTGGGTTTTTTCTGCACTAGTCCTTTGGCTGTTAACATGGATCGTGCTCCTGGCTTCCATTTCTTTTCCTCTTCAGTTTGCAGCTGCCCAGTGCAGCTCTGTGGGAGCCCAGGGATGCTGGCAGAGGGGATGTGAGTGCCTGGCAGGGCGCCGGCGCCAGCACACGCTTCCCTTGGCAGCCTGCTCATGTTTGTGGAGCTGGGAAGAAGTGCCCAGGAGAGAACCAACTGCAAGGAGTGGTTGAGAAGTCCCTTGTAGTAACATTGCTGGGGCAGTGATGGCCTAATGCTGTAGGAAGAAGGGGGAAAAAAAAAAATCCACATTTCTGTCTTTCAGGAGGTCAAGTGGTAGCAGGAGAAAATGAGGGCTCAGGCACATTTGTCTTTTTTCAGGATTTAGTTTGCAAATTCCAGGAATGCTCCTGCTCAGGGTGTTGGAGCTGGAAGAATCAGCTTTGTGGTTGTGTATAAATGAAACATAATTTAGTCAGGCAGCTTTTGGGAGGTCCTTTTACGAGCAAGAAAAGGACTTTGATTCCCATCTTGCTTTGGGATCAGTGAATCTGTTGGAGATCTATGGCTCTCACATTAGTGGGATATTGGCAAGGACTCCATGGATGTACGAGGAGGGGATGACTTCCCAATAAAAGTGGTAATGATCTTTAGTTATTCATGCAAATGCAGCCAAGTAGGAACAAATCCAGAGAGCTCACATCAAAGCCCTTGCATTTATGGATGTGTGAATCAGGAGAATCAGTTAAAGGGAGGAAATCCAGGCTGGAACTACTCATGGTCCTGCAAGCAGGAAATGATTTAAGGTACTTCACATGCCCTGAGAAAGGCACCTGATGTGGGCTGTCTCCAGAGGGCAGGAGGTGTAGGGACAGGTCTGCTCCTTGCTGGAATATCGAGGCTGAGGCAGTGGGGAGTGCTGGGCACGAGCAGCAGAGTGCAAAAATAGCCACACTCTCAAAGCCTAAAAACAATGGGCAGGATAAAAGTGCAACTCCTTTAACTCAGGGCATCTTGTGGGAAGAAGCTGTGGAAGAAGAGGAGAAGGGGAATTTGGAGAGGAAAGTGAAATGAGCCATTTTCTGCTCTTGGATTGCAGCAGCACAGATCTGTCATTGAAGTCATTTACACCCAGTATAACCACGAACCTGTCCCAAAGCATTTCAGCAGCTGGAGGGGATTTATTTGGATGGAAAGAATGTGTTCAGCATAGCTTGGCCAAATGACACCTACGGTGGACTTGGCAGCTGTTAGCAAGTATTTATAGGATGTAAACAGCAAGGGGAAGGGGATGGAAGTAGAGCAAACTCTGGGGGACAGAAAACAGGGTGAAAACAGGAAAAGGAAGATTTTTTTTTTACTGCTTTGTGGCCTCGAGTGCAAAGCATCCATCCAGGTGGGATGAACTGATCAAAATTGTTCACTGGGCAATGTATCTGAAAGCAGAGGCTGTAGCTTTGGACTGCTTGGAAGGGCAGTTCACCACTGCAGTGTTCTGTGGTTCTGTAATGGTTCTGTGGGATGTGCAGGGATCCCTCTCCCACTAGGGGATAAACAATCAGATGTTCATAAGATCAGATCAAATGTTCCACCTCTGCTCTCTCATTTCTAATGGGGAGCAGCGACTGCTGCAGAAATGAGTGTTTGCAGCAATTAGCAGTTTCTGAGCCTCCTGAACACCAGCTTGCACCTCCCATTTGTCATGTTTAGTAGCCACTGACAGCCTGGTACCTTTGATTCATCCTTTCCACATTTAAATCCATTTGTGATTTGACCTCCCCAGCATGTGGTAACAGTGGCTTCCCCAGTTTGTGCTCTATGTACACCTGTCTGCAAATTCTTTCCTTTCCATTAAAATCTCTGCATGGTGATATCATTGCTGGCCCTGCATATTTCCCATCAGTCAGGATTTTCCCCAGTCAGTGACTCGAGTTTATTTTCTCCTCATGTGAAGTCCATCCCATATTCTGGTCACCTTTTTTGCTTCTCTGTCATTTTTTAGTTTTGCTCTTCTGTGTGAGAAGTCTGAACTTGCTCATGGTTTTCCAAGCACTGGCCCATCCTGGATGTGTGTTCTTACGTTTTCTGTTTTATTCTGGTTTCTTTGAGTTGCCACTTGGACTTGCACTAAACAGTAGGTTAATATTTTTGAGTGAATATCCCCATGGGTCCCCAAATCCATGTGAGCAGAGCTGGATAAGAACTGGTTGCTGCAGGGGCGTTTGCTGCATCTGTTTTCCTCTTGTCCCATCAGCACTGAGGTTCATCTGTTGTTTATTACCTGACTCCATTGTTGCTCAGAATTCCTTCTTCACTTGAAATCTAGGAAATATTTTTACTCTCCTGAAGGAATTTGTGTCATCCTCAAAAGTTGCCTCCTCATCTGCCCCTCTCCTGAGTTTGTGTGCAGACTCAGCCTCTGCCTTCTCATCGCTGTTTGTCTCTGCTTGCTTTTGTTTCCACTTTCAAATGCATTATTAATCCATATGGTGCCCTCTCCCAATACCCCAGACTGGCTCAGTTTCTGTGGAGAATCACCAGGAAAGAAATTCGTGGAAAGGACTCTGAACTCCAGCCTTTCCTGGGTGCTTTGGGAGGACCCCAGTAGATTCTGCTCCCTCAAATCCAGGCAGACATTCCCCTTGCCCGTCCACCACCTCAGCTCTTGGCTGCTTTCATCTCCCTGCCTTTCCCACTGATCCAGGCTGCGTGGTCGTGTTCCCTCGGATCCTCTGGGAGGATTCCTGCATTCATAATGTTTGTTCCTGGCACCGGGGCTTGTTTAGCAAGAGATTGGCAGCTCAGCTGGCGCGGGCTCGGCTTCCTTAGAAGGCACCATTCATCACCAGTCCTTGCACTCCTTCAATGACTGTTTGGCTGACGGTGCCTTTCCTTCCCCTTCCCTCCCTCGGCACAGGGGCTGCTCCCAGGTGGGCGTTATCCGGGCGCTGATCGAGGCTGGAATTCCCGTGGACATGATCGGGGGCACGTCCATCGGCGCCTTCATGAGCGCCCTGTACGCCGAGGAGCGCAGCTACAACCAGATGAGGATCAAAGCTCGCCAGTGGGCCATGGTAAGCACTGGGAATGCTCCATTCCCTCCACTGGGAATGCTCAATTCCTTCCACTGGGAATGCTCCATTCCCTCCACTGGGAATGCTCAATTCCTTCCCATGGGAATGCTCCATTCCCTCCCATGGGAATGCTCCATTCCTTCCCATGGGAATGCTCCATTCCTTCCACTGGGAATGCT
>VZTB01002656.1:0-15423 GCA_013397245.1 Thryothorus ludovicianus | reverse complement strand
CTTCCCATGGGAATGCTCAATTCCCTCCACTGGGAATGCTCAATTCCCTCCACTGGGAATGCTCAATTCCCTCCCATGGGAATGCTGAATTCCCCCCACTGAGAATGCTGAATTCTCTCCACTAGGAATTCTGAATTCCTCCATATGGGAATGCTGTGCTTCCCTCCACTGGGAATGCTGTGCTTCCCTCCACTGGGAATGCTGTGCTTCCCTCCTATGGGAATGCTGTGCTTNTACTGGGAATGCTGTGCTTCCCTCCACTGGGAATGCTGTGCTTCCCTCCCATAGGAAGTCTGCGCTTCCCTCCTCAGGTGGAACAAGGCCCAAGCACAGCAGGGCACGAGCAGCACCCCAGGAAGGTGCAGCCTCCTGGAATTCAGTGTCTGTACCCCAGAACAAGCCCTGCCTGGCAGTGATGGATCACCTGGAAAAGCTGCTCCATGTCCAAGGATTCAGGAGCCAACTTCCTGACTTAGCTCTGCACAAATCCTGGTCATGCTCTCAAGGCACAGTGATGTTGTTTCAGCGTGTTCACCTCTGGTTATCTTTGTTTTATCTCCTCTTTTATGTGCTGGGACCTGTTTCCTTTCCAGCTCTCAACAAATGTGTTTCTCTTTTGTGTAATTCTCTCTCTTTCTCACATGCTGTCATGTGTCAGTGGAACTGAATGACAGAGGTAATCCTTCTCTAAATAACTCCCAAATGTGTCACTCCTGGTCCTGCCTGTGCACACCACAGCACTGCGACTCTGGGTCAGGAGAAATTCCTCACTTTCAATATTTAGTACAAATGAAAACTTTGAAAATAAGTTAACCCAAGATTTGGGAAGGTTGTTTTAAATAGTGACTTCGGTGGGTGAGTTTATCATGGAATCAAAGATTGGTTTGGGTTGGAAGGGACCTTGGAGATGATTTCATTCCACCCCCTGCCATGGGCAGGGACACCTTCCTCTGCCCCAGGGTGCTCCAAGCCCCAAGGTCCAGCCTGGCCTTGGCTTTATTTATTGATCAGGTAATGGATGAAAACTGTCCCAGGTGATGCTGGTTCAGACTGACTGAAGGTGAGGTTATTTCTGAGGTTTGCTGGTTGCAAGTTTGTATTCTTCACATCAAACCCACATTTTCTTGTAGATTTTCTTTGTGAAAATGAAGCGACATAGGGACTTTTATGAACAAGATTAAGAGTCTTAAGTCTTGGGTTTCAGGGGGAAACAGGACCCTGTCATTGGAGTAGGGGCACTGTTTATGTCTCCCAAGGATCTTCTAATCTGCCATGGCTTTGCACCAAAAGCTGTCTCTGGGAAGCAGGATTGTCAGAGGCACTAAAATCCAGACTGAGACCCTGGGATGTTTGTGCTGTCCTCGTGGGCAGAGCACAGGGACAAGTTCACCTCCCTATCACTGCTTGCCAGAAGAATATGGATTTTATGCTTTTTATTTAAGAACTGCCTGTGCCTGGCTGGCTTGGGAAGCACCCAAAACATAAACTGTTTATGATCCAGAGCAGTTTGCTGGAATCACAAACCTGGGGGAGGCTCAAGATTAAAGACATAAACCCAACTGCACTGAATTGTGTCAGACATCCCTTTAACCTTGCTCTCTCTTTTCCACCTTGTGCCTCCAGGGCAACATCTGAGTGGGTGCTGATGCCTCCCTGCAGTGCTTTCCCAGCCCCCAGCACTCTGGGGCACTCTGCCCTCTTTCCCAGCTCTTGGTTAGGATACAGCCATGGAATTTTCCTCTGTACATTTGTCCAGAGGATTCTCTTCTTGTCAGGTCTCCCCTGTGCAGGGCATGAGGCAGAGCTGGAGATGTTTCCAGGGCTTCTCAGGACTGTGTTCCCACTCTGGAGCCTGCCAGAGTTGGCATCACAGTCACTTTTATCAGGAATAGTTAGAGATGAAGTGAAGGCATTTAATCTATTGATTAACTTTTCAGCACAAATTGCAGGAACTCAGAGAATGTTTCACAAGGTAAAAGGCAATTTTTCTTGGGCTGTTTCAGGTGTTGGTGCCTTGAAACCTGCAAATAAGTAGTGGGAGAAGTGATTGACCTCTGTTAGAGCAAATATTTAATCTTATTAATGAAGAATGGATTTTCATGATGACTTCCATGAGTGTTCTTGCAGGTCCATGTCCAACCCAGAAATTGTCTAAGGGTTTGAGGAGGACAAAAGCAAAGCCTGCTCTGTTTGAGGCCCTTCCCACTGGTACCAGCAGTGTCCAGCAGAATGGCTGCAAACTGAAGAGAGCCATGAAAGCCCCTCTCCAAGATCACAATGTGCAGAGAGTTTGGGGGATTAGAAATCTTTTTTCAGTGGCTATTAACAAGAGGTGTTGACTCTTGTATGGTGTTAATACTAAGCAGGGAGAGGAGAAAGGAGCCCCAGTGTGTGGGAAACAGCCAGGAGGTCTGTTGGGGATTCTTGGAAGATCCACTTGAAGGGACTGAGTGTGAGAGAGCCGAAATATCCCCCAAATAACCCCAAATTGTCATGTCCCAAATGGGGCCTTCCCTGCTGAGCCCAGAGCAGCCTCGGTAGGGGCTGTGCAGGAGATGCCCCAGGAGCAGCCAGGTGGAAAGGCTGGAGCATTCCCTGCTCCTGGAGCTGTGAGCTTGGAAATGTCTTGGTTGGGATGGATTAGTTAACTCTGAGCTTTTCTTATCTATCTTTTTAATCCGTCAGACTGAATGGTGTTTGTCCTGCATTTATTTCTCATCTTGGTATTTTTAGAAATTGGCATCTCTCTAACTGTACACTTGGTGCTGGGAGGAGGGATATTTTTAATGGGACATGTTTTCTGCATTTAATGAAGCAGCAAAGAAATTAATGACTCTTGTCAAAATATAGGGGGAAATATGAAAATTCCCAGTCACATTAGTTAGTATTTACTGTCTCTGTGTGTCTTCTGTACCTCTATTTAACCAGCAAAGCAAACAAGCCAAAGCTGCAATGCTTGCAGATTGTTTTGTTTTTTTATTGGAGGATTAATGTCTCAAAGTAGAAATGTTTCACAAAGATGGAATATTCTTTGAAATATTGCAGGTTACAGATGTGTGTGAGGCTAAACTGCTGCTCCTGATGGCAATGAGGGCAGGCTGAGTGGGACAGTGCCATCATTTGCTGCCTGGCACTGTCTGGTGTTACTGACAGCTCAAATAAATGTGGGGATTTGCCCATGGAGTCAGGGAGGTCTGCCTCTGACCTGCTCTGTTTGTTCACTGAGACATCCTGTGCTTTAATGAGCTGACCTGGCCAGAAATTAGTCCTGGTTGGTTTTTTTCCCTGTCATGCCAATTCTCATCCAGCCCTGAGTTATATTTTTATTTTATTGATTTAACATTTTTTTTCTATGTGAATTTCTTTCCTTGTTTTATTGAAACTTTATAGGTGAATGCTGAGAAGAATGCATGATCTTTTGAGTAGTTTAAAAAATACTGGATCTGTTTGAAATTTGTGTTGTTGCATAAGTTTTCCCATAACCTTGGGGGTTTTTTATAGTCAGGAACATTGAAAAATCCTGGGATTATACTGGCTTTTCACACCAGTTTGCCACAATGCTGCATCAAAAAATAAAAGAGCCAGGGATGAAAATTCCTCTTGTCCATCATCACGTGTCTCTGCTCTGTGAGCAGAACCTTGTCCCTTCCCTGCTGAAGTTTTTTATACCCTAGGGTCACTTAAAAAAAATTATTTTGGGATTGAAGGACTTTCTAAAAAGAAAGCTCATCTTGCAGCAGAGTTGTAGAAATGAAAGTTCCTGAGAAGTTAATGAAGAATTGAGAAGAAATTCCTCTCTATCAGGGTAGGGATGCCCTGGCACAGGGTGCCCAGAGCAGCTGTGGCTGCCCCTGGATCCCTGGCAGTGCCAAGGCCAGGTTATGCAGTGGGACAGTGGAAGGTGCCCTGCCCTTGGCAGGGGGTGGAATGAGATGAGTTTTAGGGTCCTTCCAGCCCAAACAATTCCATGACTCCATGTCCAGCAAACCCTGAGAGTGCTGGCAGAGCTGGCTCAGGGCTGGGCTCCCCATCCTGCTGGTGTCAGGGGATGAAACTCCTGGAGCTGCTGGAGCTGATCACAGAGCTCCTGGAAGGAAGTGGAGCAGGAGCCAGAAGGCTCTGTCTGCCTCTCCAGAGGGTGATCTTTAACTCAATTTATCTGGGGAACAGGAGGTGGTTGCAGCTATTCCTGGAAGGCTGAGGGAGGCTGTTGGCCATCAGCTTCAACTAAAGGGCATCTTCCAGCTCTGAGAAATGAGAATATTAAGAAATAACTGTTAATTAGTAGTATTTTGTCCATGGGCAAGATCACTGTCAGGATCAGGAGAGATGTGGAGGCTCAGCATTATAAATATCCTTTGCAACAAGGGAAGCCCAATGGCTGGTGCTGAGTGGGAGAGATTTTTCTTCAATATTAAATAAAGGGCTCTTCATAGCTGCCTCTTCCCCTGCTTTAATCATCCTGAAGAGACCTGATCCCTATTTTAGGTGCAGCACTAATTCCATCTCCCTCTGAAGCTGTGGGTAGCAGTCTATAGTTAGGTTGGCACAGTGTCCTCACCACATCAAACCCAGAGTGAAGATGTGAATGAAGCTGATGCTTCATCACTGGCTTTGTGCTCAGTCTTTTACATTCTCCCACATTTCCTCTTCCCATCCTTGTTCCTAATGATCTTTTTTTATCCTTGCACTCGTGTTCTCTGGGCAGATCCCTGACAGAAATACGAAAGCAGCTGGACGTGGCAATGTAGGCTGATCCTGCTGCTCTTGAAATCACTGCTAAAGCAAAGCCAAGGCCAGATGTTGCTCACAGCTGCTCTAACAGCTGGCAGGTTTGAGGCTGTTCCATGTGTCTGCCTGGGAAGGATGCCCTGATTTCTGAGAACCTGTTTATTAAATTACAGAGAACATGTAGAGAGAGAAAATATTTCATCTCATGGAAATATTTCATCCCGTGAAACTCTATTTAATTTGAAAGGAATTAATTTGGTTTGGTGGTCTTCTTTTGTGTTTTGACTATGATGTAATATATTAAACACTGGATTTTGTTAAGATTTATTAGGATTTGACTGCAGTAGCCTGGTTATGAACAAATACTATGGCCATATTGCCATAAAGTTTAGGGACTTTCATAATTTTCTCTTGTATGTCAGTACATAGATGTAATAATGCTGTTGAAATGGAGAAAATAGGAATCCTTGAAAACTTAATTCCAAGATCTGTGTGTTAGAAGGGTTGGTATGCAGGGACCCTGTAGTGCTTTAAGAAACCTGATGTGGTTTGGTTTCCCTTGCTGGTACTGAGAGTTTGTGGCAGTTAAATGCTGGGTCTTAATAACTGACTTTGGGAATGACAAATAATGGACCTTGCTCCATAGAAATGTTTAAAGCTCTGTAACATGTGCTTGACTGAGCACTGTTGGAGTCCCAGAGAATCCCAGACATGATTTTCTACGTGCCTCCACTGAGGCAGAGAAATGCTTTAAGTCTGGGAGAAAAATTAGGTGTGATCCCCAAACGAGAAGAGATGGATGAAGCAATTCCTCTGCCATGGATTTATGGTTTCCTTCCCACACCACTGAACCACACAGGTGCTGTGGGAAGGACAGCAAAGAGGAAGACAAGTCAGAACTTCTGTTTTTTAATTAAAAGCCTCTAAAGGAAGGAGCTGCACCATCCGTGGCCTCGTGCAAAGGCTGAGGGCTGTGCTGGACACGCTGCTTGGGGCTCTGTTGGGGCACAGGGGAGGCAATGCTCCTTCTTGCAGAGCTTTATTGCAGGGCTTGCTTCTGCTTTGGGGTTTATTAAATGTAAATTTACCACACAAGGAGCTCCTGGTTGTAGATTTTGCAGTTGTATTTCTGTCCCCTCAACACTTTCTGCACTCGTGATGCTTCCAGCATGTCGGCTCTAAACTCTGCAATGTGATGTCTCTGGAATTGCAGCCTTAATGCAGATATTCCTGTGGATTCTGGCCTGTATTTACCTTTGAAATGCCTCTTTTTTTTTTGTCTTTTTAGGTTATGAACTCGGTGTTTAAGACTATTCTAGACTTGACATACCCAATAACCTCTATGTTTTCTGGAGCAGCTTTTAACAAAAGCATCAACAACATCTTCAAAGACAAGCAGATAGAGGTAAGCTGTTTATTCACCTTATGGATAAGAAATTATGTCCCTGTGTCCTGTTGGAGCAGAAATTGCTTTTTTTTTCCATGCAAATATGGAAATCTGGAGCTGTTGGGTGACTGAGAACGTGGTGAAACCATGAGTGTGGTGGTCCATGTCTGCAGGAAGGAGTCTGAAGTGAAAATTGTGACACTGAAGAACAGCTGAGAGTGCTTCATCATTATTTTTCTGCAAATCAGGTCTGAGAGACCTTCAGGGCACATCAGAGAAGGGCTTGAATTGGGTTGTGATGGGTTTGGCTTCTTTGAATTTTAGTTTTGAAGCTGGAGTGAGTTTTTCTGAGCAGCCTACTGAAAACAGCAGTAATGGCAGAGTCCTTTGTGTCCTGGTTTGTACTTGGTCACCTTTTTGTTGTTGCTGGGTGTTGTGTGCTCCACCTGAGCCACCTTTGGAATCCACCTCTCCCCCGTCCCTCAGCAGCAGCAGATTGTGAAGCAGATTATCAGTGTTTGTCTTCCTGCATCACCCAGCTCAGAGAGTGTTTGGGTAGCCTTGGAATTTCACCTGATTTGCAATTTTAACCAAATTATTCCTATGTTTGCATCCTTGTGATGAAAGATCATGTAGCAAATTAACACTGTATATACTTTAAATATATTTGGTAAAAATAATCCAAAACATTCCCTACCTAAATGCAAGTATGAAAGTAAGTGATTAATCATCATGTGGCTTAAAATAGCAGTTTGCTGTGCAGAGGGGATGGTGCTGGAGACAAGCAGGTTTTAGAGAATCCTGGAATCATCAAGGTTGGAAAAGGCCTCAGATCCCTGAGTCCAACAATTCTCCCAGCACTGACAAGGCCACCACTGACCCCCTGTCCCCAGGTGCCACATCCACATGGCTTTTGAGTATTTCCAGGGATGGTGACCCCACCACTTCCCTGGACAGCTGTTCCAAACCCTTTCCATGAAGAAATTTTTACTGCTATCCAACCTAAACCTCCCCTGGTGCAACCTGAGGCCATTTCTATCTATCCCTGCTTTGGATTCCAGCAGTCTGTTCATTCTACTTCCTTTTTAAGATGCAGCAGATTCCTTCCTTAGGAATTCCAACAGCTGTAGTTGCATATTCTGGTCTTCTCTTGCAGCCCCAGGAAGGTTTTGTGCAAGAGAAATCCAGTCCTGAGGCATCCAGCAGCATCATCTCTGTGCACGTGTGCTGTGACCATCACAGCCCCTCAGTCCATGCCCAGGGTTTCCTCATGTGGGAAGAATTTCCTCAGATAAATAAGGGAAAATGTTGTGCAGCTCAGCCAGGAAAGAGGGAGTTACTCCTTCCTTGCAGTTCCCACTCTCAGTGTGGGGTAACCAGTCCTGGAACTGGGAGCTACCCCAGGGCAAAGGGAGACTGAGAAAGTAACAAGAGCTGAGCCAGGAACCTTGAAAATGTATTCTCTCAAAGCATTTAGAGCATCTAATCTGCAAACATCCATCTTTTCTCCCTAGCTAGGGTGGGTTTGGCTGGGTAGCAATGATTTCTACCTGGGAATTCCTGTAAATAAAAATTAATTACAGCCTTACAAGCAGAGGTTGTGTTTGGGTTGTACTTGGCCGCAACCGCTTCTTCCTGGGAGGATCTGCAATGATCCCAGGAAAACCTGGGAGCTTCCTGCCCAAGGGGCTGACCCTCATGGCCCTAGAAAAGTTTAAAATTTAGAAGCTGTGGGACAGATCCTTCTTTTTGCTGCTGTGGCTGTGAGGTGACACCCCTGTGCTTCCCACACGAGTCCTCACCCCTCTCCCACATGGGAGGCAGGAGCAGGAGCGCTTACGTTGAGCTGTTATTTCTGACACTGAAAGGGAGGTTTCCATTTTCTCCAAAATTTGCTCTCTGCCAGCCCTTGTAATGTGGGTGTCTCCTGATTCCCAGCAGTGTGGGGGCCCTGGTGACAAAAACCCCGTCACTGCTCTTCCAGCCACAGGCACTTCCTAAGCCAGGATCATCCATGTGGGACCCTCAGGGAGCACACCCAAACCCAGGACTGGGCACTTGGACACACAAACCCAGGCCACGGTGCTTGAAGGAAATTTCTCAAGAAATAAGAGCTATTTTCCTCTTGAATTACCCACTTTCTGTGAGAACATCAGCCTCTGGAATTTTTATTCCCCATGCCAGAATTCTTATCCCCTTGCCAAAATGCCCTGGTAAATCATCTCAGCTAGGGCTTCAGGTGTGAGGAATCAAACAAGACTTTTATTAAGTCCTGTTTCAGACTTGAATGATGCTCTGTTCCAAACTCAGTGGAACAATCTCTGAGCAGCAAGATTTTATTGCAGCGTGGGAGGGCTTGGGTTAGTTTGCTTTGTGCAGGTGTTTGCAGGAACATGAAAGGAGGTGTCAGAGAGACTTCTTTTCCCATTCCCCTGTTTTTGTTTAATATGTGGTTGATGCACTGAGAATCTTCAGCATGGAGAGGCACCTTAATTCTCTTGTAATCATACTTTATTCGTCCACTTTCCTCTGGCATTTACACTGGGGTTGTGATACTGGTGCAGTGCCTTGGAGCCCTCCCCAGTCCTACCAGTTTTGCAGAGCTGCTGAAGAGATTAAATTTACCAGAAAAACCCCTGCTTCTTGGCAGTGCAGAATTTCAGGTTGAAAGCACAGAAAACACCCCAGGAGTTGCAGCCTGACCAGTGAGGGAGGGCTTCCACCTCCAATGGTCCTGGAGCCCAAACCTGTGTTTGATTTAAGGGCCATTAAAGCTGTGCTGGTGAAGGCCCAGACACTGTATCCAGTGAACAAAGGCTGCCTGGGAGAACAGGTTTTCCTCTTGAGCCTTGATTTAAGTTTTCTGATTGACAGAGCAGCATCAGCTGTTCCCTGGGCACAAGCTCAGTTTACTCAGACAAGTCCTCCTGCTTCCCCTTGGCAGCTACCGTTTCACCAGGCACCATGGAAACTTTCCAAAACTGTCCTCTCCAGCAGAGCCCTGCACACTTGGGAGGTCAGCTTCCCCTTTGCTTTTCCCAGCTGGTGGGAGGTGAGACAGAGCTGAAACCAGAGGGAGAACTTCCCCTGCCTGGAGCAGGGCTGGTGGTGTGGTCTGGCCCCATTAAATAAACTCTCAAAGCCCCTGGCTTAGCCATTCCTTTTATGTCTGACCCTCCTTCTGTTCCACACTCCCCACTGTTGTGTTACCCTGCAGGATCTCAAGCAACCTCTAGAATCTCCTTGGAGATCTACCTGGCAGGGTCCTTTGTTCCTGTAGCCAGTGCTCTAGAGTTTGGTGTTGTCCTTTTTGATTCCAAAAAAAGTTGTGTGTGCATTTCCTGCTGAAGTGATGACCCCTGGCTCCATCACCAGGAGGTACAAACTGACCATTGTTCAGTAAAGAGGCCATGGATCATGTTCTTCATGTCCTCCAGCATTGAACAGCCTTGGGATCCCTTGGGATGGGAGTGACCATCAGACCTGAAATAAATCAGACCCTTTACCTGAAATTAAATTAAAGACCCCCTGCAGAAGGTGACTCTGTTTGGTGTGAGGAGCTCTCTGCTGCCTCTGCACACTCTCCTGGAACATTCTTGCTACTGCAAAAAGGACATGAGGGTTTTTGTCTGCCTTGGTTCTGAGTGAATTGTTTGCTTGGGAGACAAATTTATGAATTCAAACACAGACTGAGGGTTTTTCCTCCATCCATGCAGGTGTGTGTCTCTAGCTCTGTCTGGAAAGGGCCAGAGGTTGTTGCTCTGCTGTGTGTCAGGTTCAGGGTGTGGTCAAGTGCAAGGTCACAGATTTAGTAAGACTGGGACTCCTCTGTTGCAGGATCTGTGGATTCCTTACTTCACCATCACCACCGACATCACGGCCTCGGCCATGAGGGTGCACAGGGATGGTGAGTGTGGACATGGCCTCTCCAGGCCCTAAATCATCATGGGAGACTTCAGGGTCACCCCTTATTCCTGGAATTTCTCACCTTTGAAATTGTCTTTCCTTTTATTTCTCGCTTCTCTTGCTGAGCACCAAACTGTGGTGGTACACAGATAACAAAGGGCCAGGGCTGCTGGGAAGGAATTAGAGGAGATGCTGCATTCATTGTTTGAGGAGAAAATGGGTCCATGGGCACCTTTCTGTATCCTTAAAGCATCCTTAAAGTGAAGTACAGGTATTTTAGCCATAAATTAGACTTTAAGCAACCAAAACCATTGATGATTCAAATTCCCCTAAATGAAGCTGCCTCCCCCCCAGAACAGACTCTGTCTGAAGCAGGGACTGAGTTAGGCTCTCCTTTGTGGTCAGACCTTTCTGTTTCTCACTGAGTGAAGAGGAGAGGAGGATCTGAGGTGCCTGGGATGTGTCCCTGCCTTTGCCTTCTGTCAGTCTGGGCTAACAGGGCAGTGACTCAGCTTGCAGGGGAGGCCTCCAGGTGCCCCAGATATTCCTGGGGGGAGCTGCAGTCTTTGCTGCCACGCCTCTGATGTTTGTCCTTGGGGCTGGCACAGGTCACACTGTCCATCCCTGCCATTCCAGGGGGGTTATGGAGCTGCTGAAGGACTCTGGGCTTCAATCAGAGCAGCTAAAACAAGCAGAAAAAGGATTAACCCTTCTCAGAGGTTTTGTATTCCCATTCCACAGCAGGCTGAGCCAGTTGAGGTCAGGAAACTCACTCCAGCCAGCTGCTTGTCCCTGTGGAAGTTTAATGTAAGGCTAGGAATCAGCTGGAGAATGGTTACGGTTGTCTCCACTGAATGGAGATAAATTAAGTTCCCAGCTGCTGCCATTTCCCATCTTGGTTTGGTCTGTGAGGTATAACACACGTCAGCAGTTTTCTTGGATGAAAGTTCCACTAAAACTATTAATAATAACCCCCAAATGTGCCAGTATTAACCTGTGCTAACAGCAGGAGTGCTGGGGTTGTAATTAGAAACAGAGCTGTTATCTGTTTTAAAAAGAAAACACACAAAAAATCAATTCCCAGGGAATTTGCTGGGAGGAATTGCTGTTGGAAGCACCAAGCAGTTAATTACTGAGCAGTGAGTTAACTCTGCAAGGCTCACTTATTCCTGGTATTTTAAAGATTCACTTCTCAGACAAGCCTCTTGGCCTGTGGAAATGCAGTGTCTTCCCAATTTGGTTGATGCAAATGTTAAGAGAAAAATCAGTGTATAAGAGCCTTAAAGCAGAATGTTTTACAGGAAACACAGCCAATCAATTTCTACTTGACTAAACTTTGTTTCTAACAGCTTAAAGGATTATAACTGTTCCTTACAGCACCAACAGAAGAGGCCCAATGGATAATGATCCCTACCAGGCATTTGCAGTGGTTTCACAAGAGGAAGTTTGCTTATTGCAGGGGAGGGAAAATAGAATTTGGGGGGATTCTGCAGCTTGTATTTTTCAGGTTCAGGTCCTGCTAAGAGTCAGGGATCTCTGTAGAACACAGTATTCAGCTGCACTTGTTCTGTCAACCCCTCTGTCCTCAGGAGAAACCTTTTCCTTCCCTCCTCAGCCCTGGTGCTCCCTGCAGTAGGAATCTGCTGAGATCCCACAGAAGGCAGTAAATATGAGGAATGGGCTTAAAACTGTGGGTTCTGGGGCTTTTGCCTGATGGCTGCATAGTCTGTGCTTTCTCCTAGCCAGTACTGTGATACAGAAAATAATAAACTGCTTTAATAACTTCCTCCCAGTGTTCTGAGGAAAGCCTCTATCTCTTGATTACCTTAATGAGTGCAGCAGGCTCCCCCCTGCGTGGCAGTAATTAATGCTGGGTGATTAACGCCGCCCTCCCCGCAGGCTCCCTGTGGAGGTACGTCCGTGCCAGCATGTCCCTCTCGGGGTACATGCCTCCCCTCTGTGACCCCAAGGATGGCCATCTCCTCATGGATGGGGGCTACATCAACAACCTGCCAGGTAGGAGCACAGCTCGTGGGGGGAGAAATTCCCAGAACTGCCCACCAAACAGCCTGCAAGCCTTGGGCCTCTGGGTTTTGCTGGTTACCTGGAGTCCTTGCTCTCAGTTTCCTGGGTGTTCTCTTTATCTTTGCTTTATTAACACTATTTTTTTTTATGAAGTATTTCCTGCTAGCTGAATTCTGATGATACAACTCCCAGCTAAGTCTGAATTATTTTAGTGCTTGCTGAAGGGAGAGAGGAGGAATCAAACCACAGACATACAATCTACCTTGGAGTTTCTCTTCCATCAGTTAATTAAGAAACAATTCTGAGAGAACAACAGCATTTGTCAGCTGGAGCATATGGCAGTGGGGGAATCATGGGGCTGTGGAAGGAAGGATGTGGGGTGTGGGATGAGGTCTGAAGCCCCAGCAGGGTCCCAGGGTGTGAATTGGCTGTGTTTGGGATGTGTTTTGTGTCAGGTTTCACTGCAGTCACGAGGGTGGATGGCTCAGGGGTGGCAGAGCCCTGCAGGGTCACTGCAGTTTGTGCTGTGCTCAGCTTAAGAGGGAGGAACCTCAGGCAGAGACTCCCCACCTGAGCAACCCGAGTCATTTACATCTTCCTGTCACACCCTGACTTTATTTTTCCATCAGGGCTGTATTTACCTAAAACCCAGAAATAGAAAGAGCACAAAATGCATTCCCCTAATCAGCATCTGGCTTTCTCTGTGATTGTAGGCAAGAATTATGAATTGCATACCAAAGCACCTCTTGCATCTCCACAGCTGGAGAGGGCAAGAGCAGACACAGGTGACACAGGGTGGGAAACACAATAGACTGAACGAGCTCAGGAATATAAATCCAAGTTACAGAACAGATCTGATTTCAAGAAGTGTCTAAATTAAGCCTCTAAATTGGCTCTTCAGAGCTGTGGTTTTCCTACGCAAAACTATTCTGGAAACTGCAACTATCTTGGACTCTGGGGGTGTGAAAGAAATATAAATTCATTCTGTGAGGTTCATGTCCTTCTCTTCCCTGCCTTGGCGCTTCCCTAAATCCTCACCCGTATCCAAAGACTGCAGCTCGTCCTTTTACTGACCTTGAAGTAGGAAGTGTTGCCTCATTTCTCTCCCACTTTCAGATGTGAATCTTTCTCTGGATCCCAGAGCTGTTCTCAGGCTGCCATCCAGCCTCTCTTTGCTGGCAGGTCCCTGTCCTGCTCCTCCCATTGTCACCTTCTCCCTGCAGCATTGGCACTGCTGCCTCCTCTCTCTAAGGCACTGCCACTTGTTCTCTCTGCAGGTCCCCTGGGTCTTTTTTTAGAATTAATGTGGGTTTGATGTGCTCTATCCCATTATGCCCAAAGTGGTGTCACTGCCATAGTGCTGTGTCCCCTTCCCCCTGCTGCCTCACAGGCTTCTGGTGACCTCAGGGTCATCCCACTGATCTGGGGCAAAACATCCCCTGTCAGTGATGTCCCCCAGCAGTGTAGCAGTGGGGACTCACCCTGGGGTCACTCAAGGCTTGGTTGGTGCAGGATTTGGGATCCCTCCCTCGCCATGGAGCCTCCCTGAGCGGGAATGGTCTGGGCAGGGCTGCTGCAGAGTTCATAGAGAATCACAGAATTCTTTAGGCTGAAGATCCCTCTAAGACTGAGTCTGACCACTCCCCAGCACTAACCCATGTCCCCAAGTGCCACATCCACCTGGCTTTTGGATCCCTGCAGGGATGGGCACTGATGGTCACTTCTGTCCAGCTGTTTTTTGTGGTAGGTGTGACCTCAGGTCACACACCTGAGCCGTAGAGATCTCTCTCTGCACCTGGGGGCAGCAGCAGGGAGGGCAGAGGGGCTCTGACACCTCCTGTCCCCCAGCTGACGTGGCCAGGTCCATGGGGGCCAAGGTGGTGATCGCCATCGACGTGGGCAGCCGGGACGAGACCGACCTCACCAACTACGGCGACTGCCTGTCCGGCTGGTGGCTGCTCTGGAAGAGGTGGAACCCCCTGGCTGAGAAAGTCAAGGTACAGGGGCTACACTGCAATGGCAGCTGGCTTTCCAGGGCAGTGGGAATAGTGGGAGGAGTGGGAAGATTCCCTCTGTTACTCAGGGAGCAAGTGCCAGATTTGTTGTTTTGCTGGATTTGGGTTCCTGTTCAGAGAAAGGGGCAGTGCCCTCACACCACAGGGAGGGCACTGATGTGGGAAGGGGCTGGCAGAATTCTTAGAGCAAAGAAACCTTTTCCTGGAGCTGTATACATTTTGATAAAGTCAGAATTTATTCATTTTATCCATAAAAGTAGTAAATTTGTCCAGTTCACTTTCTATCCTGTATGTCTCTGAACTGCTGATTTAGGGAGATTATAGCACTTGGCAGTAATTAAGTACAACTCATAAACATGAGTCTGCAGAGCATTATTTTATTACTATTATTTTCCTTTTGTTGCGTGTGGTCAGGCCAGCTCCATTCCTTATTCTGCATTTCCTGAATTACCTGGCTCTGCAGCTGTCTCTCAAGAGAATATTGATTTTAATTCTTTCCTCCCAATTGCATTGGGAATTGGTCTCAGTAGTACCCAGTGAAGTATTCCACCTGCCTGAATGGCAATAGGCACCCCCGGAAACATGGAATTCCTTTTGAACACCACAAACCACTTTTTTTTACTGGTACTGGTGAAACACCGGCCAAGCAGAGGGCTGGTAGAGTTTCCATCTGTAGGGATGGTCAAAACTTAGCTGGGAATGGTCTTGGACAGCTGACCCTGCCTGGGCAGGAGGGATGGACTGAGTGATCTCAAGGAGACCCTGTCCACCTCAGCCATTCTGCAAAATCTCTGCCCTGCCACTGGAGAGATCACAGAACTATGGAATTTCAGACTGGCATGGGTAGGAAGAGACCTTAAAGTTCATCCAGTTCCACCCTAAGGCTCCAAGCCCTGTCCACACTGGCCTTGAACACTTGCAGGGATGGGGCATCACTAATTTCTGCCATGAAGGATCACTGTGCCCCTCACCTCAGCACAGATCTTTAAGTTATATGTACTTCACTATATCCTGGAGTGAAGGTTTGGTTCAGGTTTGTTGGAAGTCAGGTCCCTTTCTGTGGTGCTGATGATGGCAGCCATGCCTGCCTGCCCACGCTGGGACACAGCTGGGGGTGCTGCTGTGTCCAGCTCGCTTCTTCCTCAGCCTGAGCACATGGAGCCCCTGCTAAACCCACTCTGGGGGGCTCAACCTGTGCCTGCTGTGGGGCAGGTGCTGAACATGGCCGAGATCCAGACTCGCCTGGCCTACGTGTGCTGCGTGCGGCAGCTGGAGATGGTGAAGAACAGCGACTACTGCGAGTACATCCGGCCCCCCATCGACCGCTACGGCACCCTGGACTTCGGCAAGTTCGACGAG
>VZTB01002654.1:1634802-1681055 GCA_013397245.1 Thryothorus ludovicianus | reverse complement strand
AGTGAGGAGAGTAGGGGGGAGAGCAGGGGGGAGAGCAGTGAGGAGAGTAGGGGGAGAGCAGTGAGGAGAGCAGGGGGGCTCCCCATGCTGGGGCAGCACGGGCAGGCTGTGCTGGGGCGAGCTGAGATTGACCCTGCCCGTGCTGACCCTGGTGTGTTGGCATGGGACAAGGGCAGGAAGCAGCCATGCCTGCCTGGCTGAGGAGCACTCACCTGAGTGTTAAGGAGAGAAATGTTTATGTTACACCACCAGGAAATTAAACTGGTCCATTTCTGGGATATTTAGATGACGCTAGCGAGAAATAAAAGCCGTCCATAAATTACATTATTCTTCCAGCCTCTAATGGCATGAGCGATTAGTGTGCAAGCAGAGCCCAGAGCCAGTGTCTCAGGACTGCTCTGACCATGGCTCTCCATGCAGAAGAAATGGGAATCCAGAGCCACTTTGTCTCAAGAAGTGCAGGTACTGCATCCCTGACCCTGAATGCTGGCAGTGTGAGAGGTGAGTGAGCTTGGAGGAGAATTTCCCTCCTGCCTGATGCTGCACAGGGGTGTGTGTGCATCAGGGCTGCCCTAGCTCCAGATCTGGAGCAAGGATGGGTGGCCTGGGACTTGTCTTACCCCATTGGACAAACTCCTCCTAGCCATGCTGTATCCCGTGAGCAGGACAGCATGTGCCAGCACAGGGTCAGTATCTCGGCTGTCTGGGGAGGGCGCAACGCCCTAACAGCCTTTTGGAGAAAGAGGGATTCAACTTCAGGGCTGTTGGGTCCCCAAAAAAGGGTTAGGAGGCTCACTTTTCACCCTTGCTTTTTCACCCCTGCTTTTTTCCTTCAGTTGTCATGATCTGGGACTGGAGCAACTGCTTTGCTCCACCCCGAAGACAGCCGCAGCGCTTGCAGGGTTGAGCAATTGCTATAGAGATCATCTGCAGAGCTTTGGGATCCTCCTGTCTCCAGAGGCACAGCTGATGGATGGGGACTCCCAACTCCTAGCACTTCTAGCAGCCCACCCCGTGAGATGAAAGCTTTAGGCAGCAGCGTAGCGGCAGCGCAGCATCTGGCTGAGCTCTCCTCCCTACCTCGAGGGAGGGCGTTTCAGAGGTGTTTCTCCCCATGGCAGTAAGAAAGGAGAGGCGAGGCCAAGCTGTCCCCCACAGAGACATGAGAGGGAGAGCAGGCCAGTCGGGTCAGTGGGAGGGCAATGGCAGCAGGGTTCCAGTCCCGGCCATGGGATAAAGCTGAGGAGCTGTTTCCTGGCAATGCTGCAGGAGGGTCCCAGGTGATGGGCAGATCCAGGGCTGTGCCAGGGGCTGGTTCTGCCGTGGGCAAACCCGGCAGCTTCATCCTGTCTGCTCACAGCCCGTGATCAGCCAGGTGGGGGGAACATCTCCACCAGCTTGCCATAGCGTAGGACTTCCATCTGCACGGGGAATAATTTATTTCCCAGAGTGTGGAGGAGGTGTCAGTGCTAGCCTGTCCCAAGTAATAGTGTGTGTAGGGGGAAGCACTGGGATCTGCAGCTGGAAGATGGAGTGACAGGGTCATTGGGTGGGAGCAGGGGCATGAGCAGGCAGGGGCTGGCCAGGGGCCCAGCTGCAAGTGTGCATGGCAGGCTGTGTGCTGTGCCTGCGTGCTGGATGTATCCCAAGGAGGGAGACTGGAATGGAGACTGTGCCCAAGACCAGCTTGCCCATGTCCAGAATAAAGGTCCTTCTCTTGCACAGTTGCTTCCTCGAGAACAGCCCTGGGTGCACAGCCCTGTCCTCATGGATCTGGCAGGGCCAGCTACCAGCATCCCTCTGAGTCATTGTTAGGTATGGGTTGTCCTCTCCTAGCAGCAGCCCCTGGGAGGGGTGACACCCACCAGTGTCCTTGCCCTGGGTATCTGACTTGTGGGAACTGTGTTGCCCATCCCCCTGCTCCCCCGCTAACCTGCTTCCCCTCCTGCTGCTGCCCCATGCCACCTCCCCCTGCTTGCCACTTCTGCTCCTGCAGCCTGGCAGTGAGGCTGGGCTGGAAGCTACACTGACCCTCGAGCCAGGTCCCCAAGCTCCAAGGAGGTCCTCTCTCAGGGTGGGGTACTGTAGGGAAGGGTGTCCTCCTCGTGTGCCAGGGTTAGGGGCTCCCACGGGTCATCTCTGTGCCAAAGCGCCTTGCCCTCCATGGCTGCTGCACCTTCCCGGGGTGATGGGACTGTTGCCTGACTCTGCCTCATCTCTGTCTGCTATCTCCCTCCTTCTGGCATCTGTACCCTCTTCCTCATCCCTCTTTGCTGTCCTGGCTTGTCTGCAGTCCTCTGATGCTGATGACTTCTCTCTCATGGGGTGTCGTGGTGTTGCTGAGATCCTGAGGTCCCTGATGGAAGGGATGCTGCTCCTAGCCACACATGGGGCAAGGAGCACATGAGTGATGCTGCTGGGTACCACTGCTCACAGGCAGGTTGGATTTTGCAGGTGGAGAGGCTGGAGCTGAGGCTTTGGGAGCTGCTGCTGCCTCCCTGCAAGCAAAGGCAGGTTGGAGTCCATAGGGAGTTGGTGGCACAGGATTAATTGACAGGAAGCTCGTGGATTTGGTTGGACCGGCTAAACGGCTGATCTTTACAGATGCTGATGCATAATTCATGAATTGTCGCAACTTCGGCCAAGGGATACAGCTCCTGCTGCACAGGGCTGGCCATGCACAGGCTCTTTCCCCATCTCTGTGTCTGGGCATAGAGTTTTTCCTCACCGTTGGCCATGTTACAACTGGAAAAGGTGTCTCGACTCGGTGGTGCTGTTCTCCTACTGTGTGTTGTGATGCAGTTGCCGTCAGAGCTTTGGGAGCCAGGACATGAGGAGGTTTGGCCCCTGAAGCAAACTCTGGTTTCTCCCAGCTGTATTGGGTCCATGTGTCTCAGCTGGGCCTGAGCCTCACCCATTAACAGCCTGGACATCTGTTGTGCCAACCCTGTAGGACAGGAGAGACTCCATTCATGGAGCTGTCTCTGCCTCTCTGCCTCACTCCTCATTAGCGATGTTTTCATTAGGGGAAGTGGTTTGGTTTTGTTTAAGCCAAATTGCTGTGCTTGGGAGATGATAAATCCATCTGCTGGCAAATCGCTCTCCTGCCGCCGGGATGGATCCCAGCCCTGCTCTCTAATCATGCCGCAGATAAATGAGCCTTTAGTGAAATGAATGTTCCTGTGGTCTCTCGCCGAGGGGGCTGGGGCTGAACTGGGTGGTCTGATGCCATCCTGAAGAGCTCTGGCTTGAGATGGGGAATCACAACCCTTCACTAACACTGTAGCACTCTGAGGGTGGATATTGCAAAGGAAGTGAACTGCTGGGGTTGTTGCAAGCGGCTTCCATGGGAGCAAAGGGGCAGAGGAGCCCCTTTCCATGGGGCAGGGTTTGTGGATGGGTGCAGGGGTCATGCTCAACCCAGTGTCCGTGCCAGAGTGCTCTGCTGGCAGCTGGGCACATGCCATGCTGTGGGGATGAGTGGCAGGATATGGGGGGCAGGTGGCCCCGCTCCCAGCAATGCCTCCCCTTGAGGGCTTTGCAAATGTTCTGTGGCTGTGCTGGGTGGGAGGCTCTCACTGCGCTCTTCCTGTCCCCGAGCTGCTGTGGCTCTGGCTGCTGCTGGCTTTTAAGTAAATTTGTCTTCCTCTTCAAATGAAAAGGGGTGGTGCAGCCCCTGGGGAGCAGTGAGAGTAATTAGCTTGTTTGGAGACGGAGCCCTGCAGGAGGGGAGCTGGGGGCAGGATGCTGCTGCCTTCCACAGGAGTTGACAGAGATGGGGGGTGTGGAGGGCTACCACCCTCACTGCCTCTGAACCTGGGCTACCTTGGATGTTTCCTCTGTGGTCCAGGCAGGGCAAGTCACCTATGGACACTCCTGAGCAGAGAAGGGACTTGCTGCCATTGACATGTGGTTCTGTGTCTGTGCCTTGCGTGCCTCTCCAGCCCCAAAGGCTCAGCTCCACCAGGTTCCAGATGACTCCAGCCCCATTTTGGCAGGAAGCACTCTGCTTCTGAACCTTTTGGGTTGGAGATCCCTTCTGTTTAGGGAGCTGGCACCTCTCCCAACCCCAGGCTGGTGTTGGTGTTGCTGCTGGGGACTCTGGGCAAGAAGGTCAATATCCCATCCATGCTGCTCCTGCTCACTCCACCTGGGGACATGGGGGGCTTTGAGACCACGAGGTCTGCAGGACATCCAGGCAGGAGCCCCACTCTGAACACACGTGATCATCCGATTCCTGCGCCAGCTTCATCTGCAGTGAGTGTTTTAGGGGGGTGCCCTGTGCAAGTGGGGGCACTGCACACCCCTGCATGCAGACAGACCTGATCCACACTCTGCTTAGGGAGCCCTGGGCTGTACCTGGGACGAGCAGATGGCTTTGTCCTGGGTGGGAGAGGGGTGTGAGGTCTGACTGCTCACAGAGAGATCTGTCAGCAGATCATGCTGCAGCAGCAGCAGTGCCTGTAGGTAGGCAGGGAATACTCAGAGCCACAAGGGGCTGGCAGTGGAGATGGACAGCTTCACCTGCAGTTCCTCTCCAGGGAGCAGGTCAGGGACAATGATGGAGTGACAAATTCAGTGGTTAGGGTGGTGGCACAAATCTGCTGCCTTAGCTCTGCCCTGCAGAGACTTGAGAACTGGATGGGATTGGACACCCTGGTCTGTCCTGTTGACCCCACGAGACACATCCCATGGCAGTGACATTCCTGCTGGGAACGGGCTTGACAGTCTGAAGCAGAGGCAGGCTTCTGGCAAGATGCTACCATGAGAGATTGGCATGACCCTGTCCCTGAGCCTCTGTGGGGCAGAAAGTTGGACCTTGCTCCTGGCTTCAGTAACTGACCCCAGCAGCAGAGAGGGATGCACCAAATCCTTTACTTGTCCTCTTCCCATTACCAACCACACATTTGGAGACCAAAAAGTGCTTTTTAGGAATGGAGTATCATTGGTGATGGTCTGGCCAGGATGAGAGTCATGGGGAAGAGGGGTTTCCTTAACCCAGATGGGGAAGGTGGAGCACTGTGGGTTGCAAAGAGGCACCAGAAAACTCTCACACCCATCAGGAGCCAGGGAAGAGCCATCCATCTGCTTTCACTGGTTACTGCAGCCCATGCAGCTGTGGTGGGGTGAGATGGGAACCAGCGTGCTCGCTAACGAGATTAGACAGGCGAGCCATTGCTCCTGGCCCCTTTGGTTAATCGCTTCTTCCTAGATTGAATTTTTTAAAATTGCATTGCTTACTGAAAGCCCCTGGGTGGGTTTAAAGGCAATAATCCACCCAGCCCTCTCTGCAGGGTCACTGCAGGGGCCTCCCTGGGGCTACTTTGCAGTGGGTTGTTGAAGTCCCCAGTGTGTTTCCACGTGTCTCTGGTGTCCCCAGGAGGTGGCTGGCAGCACTGGCCCTTGACAACTCTTGATTTATTCCAGGAGGGAATATGCATTAATTTTTAATGGTGTGATTTAGTGAAGCCTCCAGAGGTGAGGGAGAAGGGACTGGGTCAGATGTCAGGCTCTGTACTGCAGCCCATGTGACAGGTCCCTTTTGCCCCCCTGCACTGCTGCCTCAAGGGCCGTGGTGGGCAGCTGCCCATCCTGCTGGACTCCTAGGGGCAAGTGGTTCAATGGTTCAGTGATGGGCTACAGCACCCCCAGCTCTGGTTGCACCTGGTTGAGGTCTCGTCTGACCCTGGAGCAGGGAGGGACAGCTGCTGGTGCCAGGTTCTGGGGTCTCAGCACAGGTGGAAGAGGGGTGTGGGGCTTGGGCAGCACAGTAAGAGATGTTCTAATATGCTGTGGTTATGGCTGATCCCAGCATCTCCTGGAGACATCTCAGCTCTCTCCTGAGTGGTGGGATCTGCCCCTAAGTACCTCTTTCTTTCCCCCTCACTCTGCTCCTAGCAGTTGTCTTCTGAGCCCATACCCAGCCCTCTGCTGCTCGTGCTGACCCAAACAAATTTCCCCTGGAGCCTGCCCTCCTTGCTTGCTTCCTCTCCATCGTGCAAAGTGAGTCACTCCCAGGCACCAGGAATCATTCATGTCATTTCCCCCTTTGCCGCAAAGTCATTAATGCGAGTGGAATAATTTGTTGCATAACGGAGAGGATCAGCGGGAGCGCTGCTCTGGCAAGCAGTTCCTGGCCCTGGCCACCCCTGCCCCGGGAGAGGGCAGCTTGACGGGATCCCGCTGCTCCCACGGCTGCACCATGCTGGCAGCAACGGGGTCGGATCCCTGAGGCATTTTTCCAAAAGCCATCAAGTCTTGCCTGGATCCCAGCCTGGGGGGACGGACCTGTTTGTCACGGCTTTGGTGTCTGCTCACCCTCACACAGATCCTCCAAAAGATCCTCTGACTCCCCCACAGTGACACAGGCAAGAAGTCCCCACCTTGGTCAGGGTGTGTATTTGGCCACATCCCTGCCTCCTACCCACTCCAGCTCTCTGAGCTCCCCAAGCTGTGGATGTCACAAGTGCTTCCCACCAGCAGCCAAATCCCTCCTGACTTCTTGCTCCAGAACTGGGGACCCCAAAGTGTCCCAGGAAGGGTGCAGGCAGCTCTGGAGCTGCTCCCAGTGAGTTCCCAGCTGGCTGTTTTTGGTGTGAACCCAAGCACAGCTCGCGGGCTCTCCTGGGGACCTTGCAGCCTCCCAAGCAGAGGGCTGCCCAGAGGGGGCACTTGCCACCCCACCAGCAAAGGGATGTGGGTGCTGAGAGCCTGTGGGTGCTCCAGTGGTGCTCGCTGTGATTGTGGTAGATCCGATGTCTCCCCTGCCTGTCGAGTGGGAGAAGGGCAAGGAACACTGCTTTAGGTGATAAGAGGCATTGTGGAGACTGCTCCTCCTCCCCAGGGTTAATTTCCTTCTATCCCATGCTTGGCCAGGCATTAATTTAAAGATGCTGTAATGGGAGAGGGAGAGTGTAAGAGGATTGGGCTGAGGGCAGGAGGATTTGACAAAGGGAAGGGATGTGGCTGGGGCCTGTACAGGGTCTGATGGTGCAGGATGGGCAGGAATTGTTGTGCACTCCTCAAGCCTGAAGCCACCCTGATGTATCCCACCTGCCACTGTGATGGCACCCATGGTACTCTCCAACAGGGAACATGGGAGTGAAGCTTTTCCCCTCCTCAGGGAGAGCTGCTGGTGGCTGGTGGCTGTGAGCTGCTTGTGTGCAGTGTGGGTACCACCCCCCTGTGCTTTGTGTGAGAAACCAGGCACAAGTTCAAATCCAAGTAACTCAGCAGAAGGGTATCGTGCCTGGCTACGGGGAGTAGGGGGGAAGGAGCAGGCAGAGCCCCTCTGGGGTGCCATGTCCCAGCTGGCCCCTGGCTCTGCTGGGCAGCAAGCCCCTCGGTGCAGGGTGCTGCCCTGAAGCAGAAAGGGGAAGAAGGAGATGGTGTTTAATATTTCCAAGTGACTCACTAAAAACCTGCTATTCCTTGGGACTGGCCAACCGCCAGCATCCCCCAGAGGGACTGGGATTGGGGCCACCCCAGTGCAGTGTAAGCTGGAGGGAGAGGCTCTTTTGGGACCACACCCATGGAGGCAAAGGAGCCTTTTCTCCTCTTCTATCACTCACAGACTCAAGAATCCCACCTCTGCCCTGGACCACAGTGCCAGGACAGGGACATGGGATGGTGGTGTCCCCCCAGCCCTGCATCATTCTGTGCCTCCCTCAGCACTGTTTGTTTTCTCAGCCTGTCCTGCTGTAATTACAACCCGCTGTCACTCTCCGGATAATACATCTTCTCTTTTATCACTGCTTAATTAAATAACTGTGGGGAAGTGAGGGGCTGGCAACCCCTTGTTTGCTAGGATGAACAGCCTAGTGGCACTGAGGAGGTCTCTTGGGGCTGGCAGAAGAGCTGGATGGGGATGGCTCTACCCTGGCCTGGGCAACATGGCTGAACATGGGGTACCTGAGTGCCCTTGGGAGGGATGAGGTGCTGACTTCATTGTTCATAGGAAGAGGATCTCTGGCACAGATGTTTCCAGACCAGCCCTGAGGACGTGCCCTGGATGTGACCACTGACACCCCATGTGTAATTCTCCCCTCAGTTTGGAGCCTTGCCCACTACCAGGCTGGGAAGAGCGTGTGGGCAGGGTGCCTGCTTCCAGGCCAGCCACCTCTGCCTGCAATTAGTTGGTGCTAATGAGTGTCCCTGGCAGCTGCTGCCAGGTCAGTGATCTCTGGCAGAGTATCTGCCAGGCTATCCCCCCATGAGACCAGCACAGGTCCCACTCCCTCAGCAAAGCATCCTTGGTTGTGCAGTTGGCCCTCAGTGCAGGCATGGCTCCCTCTGCTCAGTCTCCATCCCTTTCCTCATCCCTCTGCTGTTTCTGCCTTTGCACGTTCCCCTGGAGGCTGGTCCCAGTTTGGGCACTGTCAGTGGTGCACCTCCAGTGCTGCCCCTGTGCCTTTCTGCTCTGGGTGCTCCTTTCTCCCCATCACAGCCACCACACACGTTGTAGCAGTGGAAATGGAGTCTGTTACAGCATCCTCAGGAGCAGGGTATGGCCCTTCTAAAACCACGTGGCTGGGGATGGTAGGAGCACTCCCCTGGGCACTGCTCATCTGCTGTGGTGGATCGGGGATGAGATGTACAACACATCTGACTGGGGTAGACTGGGAATGGCCCCACTGTGAACAGCCCTGGCTCTTGGGGTCCTGGCTGGGAAGTGACCCTGGAGATGAAGCAGTTTTAGAGGCACTCCAGGTCTTCGTGGCAGGATGTTGTGGGGAGATGAGTTCTGTGATGATGTAGGGGTTGTGTACAGATGTGGAAGCATGGGATGACCTGCAGGCTCAGGGTAGCTCTCCTCCTGGTGTGCTGCCCATCCTCACAGCTCATCCTCCTGTCTGCCCTGGATTTGCAGCTCCAGACTCGATTTGCACAGATCAAAGCCCGGGGCCATCTCTCATCTTGGCTCACCTGGGTCCCGCCTGCCCCCAGCCCGGAATGCGGGGGAGGTTTGGAGGTAATCCTTGCAGACGGGATGCTGCTGGCTAATTATAGCAGAACCTCTCACTTCGTGGGAACCACGGCAAATTGTCCCTTGAGCCCTGGCAGCAATGGTACAAATCTTCCGCTAATTAGACTTGAAAGTCCTCCCGTGAGCTCAGACACAGGATGGATATTTGATTATTAACATATTTATTTCTGAATCTCTCAGCAGGTCTTGCACTGGGAGGCTGCATTCCCCCTCCATAATTGCCAGGCACATTTATTCCTATCAAGAGCACCTGGGGGCTCCAGGGGGGGAGGGAGGGGGGTGGGTGTTCAAGTCTGTGCGCTAATTTTTGGGATTGTCTCATTAAGGTGTGTAGAAGAAAATTTGCTGATGCTGAGAAGGTCTTAGGCAGGAGCAAGACCCCCAGGCTCTGCCATGTGCCTCCCACCAGCCCCTCTCCCAGATGGGATGCTCCTGACCCTCCTGCCCAAGTGGGAACCCAGGGATATCTTTCCATATTCTCCAAAGCACAGTGGGTCCAGGCACTGGGCAGGCAGAGGAGGGATGAGGATGACCCAGTGGTGTAGAGCTGGTGCTGAGCACCACAGCCCAACACAAAGCTGATGGCCATGGCACCTCCAGGGAGAGCATCCCTCCCTCCAGTGGAGGCAAGGGAAACACTTTCTCTGAAACAACCGAAAATAGCTTTCCTGTCCCCAAAATGTCAGTTTAAAAAGGCAGTCTCCAGGGGCCCCCCGGGCTGGCAGTCAGCTGAGTGGGTGCCCTGGAGATGCTGAGTGGGTGGCCCTGCTGCCCCACAGGGCAGAGAGCACAGCATGGTGGAAAGCTGAGCCTTCACTCTGGGTACAAGTGGAAAGAGGGTCAGTGCTGGCATGGGGGGCCATTAGCCCAGCCATGGGGATGTGCATTGCCTTGGCTTGAGGCTGGAGAAGGGCACAGGTGGACTGTGGGCTGTTGGAAGGGCAGCACTGACCTTGTGTGTCTGTCCTGCCCTGAGCCCCCCAGGTCACCTATCCAGGGGCTTCAGGCGTGTGCTGTGGTGGTGTTGGTGTGGGGACTCCATGGGCTTGCTGAAGAGCCACGGGTCAGGACCTCAGCCCCATCTCCAGCACCACTTTGCTCTCCCTCCCTGCCTTGTTGCTGTGTCTCCCTGAGCCGAGGGCACGCGCCTCATTACAGCTCTGGAGTTATTAATAGCAGCAAACACTCTTGGTGCCTTCAAGCCAAGTCCATTTTGGGGGAGATTCCTGCCATTTGAAGCATGTTTCCCCTCCGGGTGTCTTATCTCCCTCTCCCAGCTGTGCAGCCAGCGTGTGCAGGAGCCCCTGGATAAGCGCTGGTGCTAACAGCCCGTGTCACTCAGAGTGGCAGCATCTGCCTGGGTGACAGAGGGTGTCCTGCTCCTCGGCCACAGGCAGCCCTGGGCTGTCTGAACACGTGGGACCCGAGATCGTGTCCCAGCCTGTTCCCACTGTGCTTCCTCCTGTCACCCTGCCGAGACAGATCTGTTGGTGGCCAAGGGAGCGCTGATTGCAAGGAAATGAGCGTAGTGCCACCTCCCATTTACTGGAGCCCAACCTGTGTGTGATTGCATGGAGCTCATTAATTTGTCACCATCGCTGTGGCTTGGTGTGGGGTGGTGAGGGTGGTAGGGCTGGAGAGATGCTGAGGACCATGTCCTCTCCTGGAGCAGACTTGGGAGCAGGGCTGGCATGACCTGTGACAAAGCTGAGATTTTTTCAGGAGACCCTGAATTGATTGGAGTGGGTGCTAGAATAGGGCTGGGAGGTGGAAATCCCTGCTGATTTTCATGGGGTGCCATGGGCATGGAGCCTGGTGGGCATCTGAAGGACAAAAAGATGCTGGTTTGGGATAAGGAGATGCTGTGCCTGTGTTGTGCCCCAGAGTGAGCTGTGCACCCCCATACAGCAAAGGCACTTGTGAAGGCCATGCCTTTGGAGCTCCTGGGGGCTCTTCTGCCTCACTGCCTGATATATCCTGGGTGCCTGAGCATTGCTGTGCTTTTCAGACACAACAAGCTCTGAAATGCCCCTAGATGGTCCAGGCAGGTTATGGTTCTACTTGCTTACAGCCCAGATGTCCCTATAACCAGGGCTGGGTTCAGCTCCTGGCTCTTCGCCCTTCCCTGTGCTTCTGTTTCCCTGCAGCTGTTGGTGCCATTCTCTGCCCTCCTATTGCAGGGCATGGAGACGCTCGGGGTGCACCGCAGGAGCCGGGGCGGGGATGGATGAAGCCGTTCCCCCAACTTTGTCCCCTCCTACCCGCCGCTTCTATCCTGTTCATGGGGTCAATGAATTATTCATACACTGCCAGGCGGGGGTGTGTCTGTGGCCGCCTGTGTGATGCCAAGGGGCCCGACATGCCGCCGAGCACAGAGAGCTTTTCTGTGTAAATACGTAAAATATTTAGCAGAACTGACAAAAAAAAAAAATTCAGCTTGGGAGCATTCAGTGTCTTAGTGTAATCTGGATGTCTGGGGGCCACCACGGGGGTTCTGGGGGTGATGGACATGACAGGATGGACCCTGTGGGGCTCTTTCATCTTGGATTGACATGCACCACCCAAGCTGGTGGTGGAGTTTGTGTCTGTCTGTCCAACCACCCATCTGTTGGGTCTTTCTGCTTGTCTCTGCCATCAGATGGTGGAGATGCCCCATCCTTTCCCTGCATTGCAGGGATGCATTGGCATCTGCTCATCCCTCCTGCGGTGCCACAGAGCCAGGCTGCTGCCCCATCACCTGCTGCCTGCCAGCTGCTGGCAGGTGGGTGCTGCGGGACCAGGGCACAGCGTTGGGCTGGGCTCTCTCCCTGGCAGCGCCTTCCCGAGCAGACAGATCGCGTCACATGCATTTTTTAGCAAGATCCACCAGCTGAGAACGAGCTGAGCTGTCGTTGCACGTTTGTGATCAAAGCCAGACATGCCCTGGCAGCCCTGGGGAGAGTGGCCCTGCATGCCATTCCTCTCCATCACTATTTACTGGGCACAGCAGGTTGGGTTCCAGCAGTGTCACAGGTTGCAGGTTGTTGCCCCTGCATTCCTGAGTGTACCAGTGCCCTCCTGCCTGCTGCAGTTCAGTGATTCCTGACCCGAGCAGCTAAGGATGGGTGCAGTTGTGATGCAGAGCTGTTGATGGCATTATGCTTCATGCAGAGTCCTGCATCCCAAAAACTGCACCTTCTGCTGGGGGTTAGAATGAGGTGGATTTACTGGCAGCAAAGATTGGGGTAGGAAAGGGTTTGTGCTTGTCCTGGGATGTGTCTTAGGCCAGGTTCACAAGGGAGCAAGCAGATGTAAGGGGTACAGGGAGCTGTGGCCAGCTCTGGATGGGAAAGCACTTTGAGCCAGCTGGCTGTGACAATGCAGAGCTGCCTTGCGAGGAAGCCTGGGCTGCTGGCAGCTTTTCCTTGGCCTTTGCAGGCTCGTCCTTTCATGGATGCTCTCTGAGCCTTGGCAAGGTGGGAGCTGTGTGCTGGCCCTTGATCTGAACATCCCAGCGCCAAGCCGCGGGGTGCGCGGCCAAGGGCAGGAGGGGATCGCGGTCGGAGCGCACGGCTCCTCCCGGGCCGTGTGCCCTGCTCCGGGCCTTCCTCCCCCTCCTTGCTGGATTTGCTCCTGCCCGCCTGGGCTCCCCGGTGGTGGGGTGGCGGCTGCCCGCGGTGGGTGCCCGCGGTGTGCCCGTGTAGCGCGGCTGTCCTGTGTGTTTCCCTCTGCAAGCGCAGCAGAGCCCTCGGGCTGCACTTCGCTGTGACAGCACATCCCATGTCAGACTCGCTGCAAATCCTGACTGCTAATAGCTATGCAAATTACCTCATTAGCTGCCTTATTTATTTTCTCTGGCATCACGTTTTCAGCACTTCCCCCAGACCCGGAGGCTGCGGTTTCCCCGGGCGGGGAGGAAGCAGGCGCAGAGCAGCAGCACACAGGGCTGAGCTTTCCTCTGCTCGTGGCTGAGGTGTTGGGATCCTACGGAGCCACCCACCTCGATGTGGTGTATCTGGAACCAGAAACTCATGGTTCCTGAAGTGATCTGCTCCTGGGATATCCACCTCCTTCTCCTTCATTGTGTCCTGGCTCTGGGGTGAGTCTTGCTGAGCTCTCCCCCCAGCCAGGATCTGCTCTGTCCCTGCTGAGCAACTGTGGGTCTGGCATTGCTGGGATGTGTATGCCCTTCATCCCCCCCAAAAAGGTGAGTTTGAATTATTTAGGGAGAGAACAGAGCATTTGCTCAGCTGCTGTGGGCCTGAGTGGTGGGCTGAGGCTTGGCACAGTGTCGAAGGATGTCCTGCATCATTCTCACTCTGATTATCCTTCCTTGGTAATGGAAATTTTCCTCCTTCCCGCCCTGATTGCCCTTCCTCATTACTGGAAATGTGCCTCCCATCCTGACAGCCCTTCCTTCCTGAGAGAAATGTTGGCATCTGCTTTCTGCCAGCCACAGGATGACTCCAGAGAGCCCACAGATGCCCTGGCCAAGGTGGCCCTGGGCTGGGGCCCTTCTCTGGTGTTATCCCTGAGGGGTGCAGCCCAGGTTGAAATACTCTGAAGCCCAGGCACCATCCAGGGCCGGCACAGGCAGGAACAGTCTGACCACCAACCCAGCATTGGTGCCCCTTGGGGATGTTCATGTCACAGGGAGGGCATCCCTACCCAAGCTGGATGTGCCTGCAAGGACTGCTCTTTCCTGGCTGCATTTTCTGGAGGTGTTTATGTGCCCACGACATCCATGACAGTGAATCAAGCTTTGCATGGACACCAGGGGACCCACATTGGTGTGATGACTGGTATAAAGACCTTGATTCAGGCATTCTGCGGGCTTGTCAGTGCCACGCTGAGCTGCCTGCAAGCATTATGTCTTCTTCCCCCATCCCCTTCTGTTTATCTTTTATTTCCTCCCTTCTCTTGGCGGCGGTGCTAATGAATATTTCATGGCCAGGAACCAGCGTGAATTCCCCCGGCAGCTCCCTGCACTCCTTCGGCAGGTACCAGCCCAGTAGTCGGTGGCTTAGGAAGGATGTATCTGCCAGGAGGCCATCTCGGGAGGAGAGGATCTGGGTAGGAAAGGAAGCGATAGCTCTGCTCTGGGCAGATGTGTCGTGTCCCCCTCCTCGGTATCGCTGTCTCTTCAGCCTCTTCAGCCACAGCGAGCTGTGGTGGCCGCTTGTCCGTGGTGGCCGCATGGCCTTTACGGTTCCCGTGCATCCTCTCACACGCGTGCAGGGCCACGCTCCGACACAACAACACGTGTCCTCTCCTGTCCCCCGTGTGCCATCAGCTGCCACAGCCGTCTGAACGAGCCGTGTCCCCGGCTCACCTCCCGTCGCTCTGCTGCGCTGTGCCGGGGCTCCTCTCAGCGTCAGGCGGCGGCACCGCGGCCGCTCGGAGTGGGGCTCGAGAGTGGGGCACGGAGTGTGGGGTACGGAGAGTGGGGCTCGGAGTGTGGGGCACTGAGAGTGGGGCTCGGAGCGTGGGCTCGGAGCATGGGACACAGAGTGGGGCTTGGAGCGTGGGCAGTCCAGGTCCCCACCCATGACAGCGCAGGTGCGTCGCATGGCCTGAACTGCCTGTGCTTCCAAGCTGGAGGTGTCCCAGCACAGTCAGCAGGCAGGTATGGAACTGGGGCAGGGAAGTGCAGGACAGTGTTGGTCTTCAGTCTCCCTGAATTTGCCTTTATGCCCAAAGATAGGTTGTCCCCGGTGCAGGCTCAGCATTAGGAGGTGTGGGCAGCATTTCTCTTTGCCAGGGTCAAAGCAGATGGAGGGACTATGTGCTGGGGCTGAGGACAGAGCCTGGAGCTGTAGTCTTCCTCCTTCCCATTGCTGCAGCTCCAGCAGCAGCGTGTCCCCTTTGAGGGCCCAGCAGGTGCTCTGGGGACACAGGCTGACTCCAAGTGTCTTTTTGGGAGATGATGTCCTTTGGCCCACAGTGGGGTACGGTGGGGAATGGAGCACATCTGGGGCTGCAGCTGGGGCAGGGGCTGAGGAACCACTGGTCTCCTTAAGCAGGGAGCAGGCCTGGGAGGGGGGGCAGGAGGCTGGCAGGATGCACCTTGCAGTGGCACCTGTGAGTGGATGTGACCCAGGTGGGGTCTTTAGCAGGACAAGTTGCGTAAGGGTGGGCTCAGCAGCCCTGCTTTGTGGCTTACTTTTGATTTCTGTGCAGCTCAGCTTTCCAGGGAGGAGCAGGATCAGTGACCATGGTGGCCAGTATCTGCTGATCTGGAAGGGACAGGAGATCCCTGTCCCGCATGACCATCACGACCAGGGTGAACAGGATGGCACTTGCATGTCTCGCCTGCCCGAGACATGCTGGGATGGAGCAACTTTCCCTGTCAGATGGAAACTGGCTGCTAAGGAGCTGGATGGTAGGGTTTGGAATGGATCTGCAAACTTTGTTTGCTGTCAGGTACTGCGGGCTCTGGCACCCTCCTGTGGCTGTTCTGTCGCCTGTCCTGTATCCCGCGGGCCTTTGGGGTGCTGCAGCTGCCTTGGTGTGATTTGTGCTGGCTGGTCCCCGTAGCACTGGGGACGTTGTGTATTTGCAGGGTCTGGCCTTGTGTCACACAGTTCACGGGACCTGATCACTGCAAGAAGCTGTCCCAATGTGTTTGTGTTGTGGGGTTGAGCCAGGAGCAGAGCTCCTGGATACTGTAGACATGGATGAGGGTCCTAAACCCCAGACTTGTCCCTGGAAGGTGGCAGGAGTGCACTGGGCACTACTGGGTATCCAAATCTCTGAACTTTCAGCTGGGGGCAAGTGGTTCACAGGGGTAGATTCAGTCAAGGTGTTGCATTCACAGATTGTCTCTACATCTGTGTCTCTCTCTGCTGAGTTGCCTAATCTGCCTCAGCTGGCCTGGACTGGCCCTTCCCTTTGTGAGGTTGATGTTCCTTGCAGCCCTTCCCTGGCCTGGGACGTTGTGGATGTATTATTAAAGGGTTGCAAGTCCCTGCTGTGCTGTGTGTTGTGCCTTGTTTAGGATCTCTCCAACCCTGGCTCAGCTGTGCAGTGGCCAGTGCAGCATCCCCTGCTGTGGGTCCCCCCACCCTGGGACACTCTCACGCTGTGGTGTGGAGACACTGTTGGGCAGTTGCCCCCCTTTTGCAGGGCCTTAGCCTGTAGAAGACGGGGGGGCAGACAGGAGGGTTGGNGGCCATCACGGGAGGAGAGGATCTGGGTAGGAAAGGAAGCGATAGCTCTGCTCTGGGCAGATGTGTCGTGTCCCCCTCCTCGGTATCGCTGTCTCTTCAGCCTCTTCAGCCACAGCGAGCTGTGGTGGCCGCTTGTCCGTGGTGGCCGCATGGCCTTTACGGTTCCCGTGCATCCTCTCACACGCGTGCAGGGCCACGCTCCGACACAACAACACGTGTCCTCTCCTGTCCCCCGTGNAGTGGGGCTCGGAGTGTGGGGCACCGAGAGTGGGGTACGGAGAGTGGGGTACAGAGAGTGGGGCTCGAGAGTGGGGCTCGGAGTGTGGGGCACTGAGAGTGGGGCTCGGAGCGTGGGCTCGGAGCATGGGACACAGAGTGGGGCTTGGAGCGTGGGCAGTCCATGTCCCCACCCATGACAGCGCAGGTGCGTCGCATGGCCTGAACTGCCTGTGCTTCCAAGCTGGAGGTGTCCCAGCACAGTCAGCAGGCAGGTATGGAACTGGGGCAGGGAAGTGCAGGACAGTGTTGGTCTTCAGTCTCCCTGAATTTGCCTTTATGCCCAAAGATAGGTTGTCCCCGGTGCAGGCTCAGCATTAGGAGGTGTGGGCAGCATTTCTCTTTGCCAGGGTCAAAGCAGATGGAGGGACTATGTGCTGGGGCTGAGGACAGAGCCTGGAGCTGTAGTCTTCCTCCTTCCCATTGCTGCAGCTCCAGCAGCAGCGTGTCCCCTTTGAGGGCCCAGCAGGTGCTCTGGGGACACAGGCTGACTCCAAGTGTCTTTTTGGGAGATGATGTCCTTTGGCCCACAGTGGGGTACGGTGGGGAATGGAGCACATCTGGGGCTGCAGCTGGGGCAGGGGCTGAGGAACCACTGGTCTCCTTAAGCAGGGAGCAGGCCTGGGAGGGGGGGCAGGAGGCTGGCAGGATGCACCTTGCAGTGGCACCTGTGAGTGGATGTGACCCAGGTGGGGTCTTTAGCAGGACAAGTTGCGTAAGGGTGGGCTCAGCAGCCCTGCTTTGTGGCTTACTTTTGATTTCTGTGCAGCTCAGCTTTCCAGGGAGGAGCAGGATCAGTGACCATGGTGGCCAGTATCTGCTGATCTGGAAGGGACAGGAGATCCCTGTCCCGCATGACCATCACGACCAGGGTGAACAGGATGGCACTTGCATGTCTCGCCTGCCCGAGACATGCTGGGATGGAGCAACTTTCCCTGTCAGATGGAAACTGGCTGCTAAGGAGCTGGATGGTAGGGTTTGGAATGGATCTGCAAACTTTGTTTGCTGTCAGGTACTGCGGGCTCTGGCACCCTCCTGTGGCTGTTCTGTCGCCTGTCCTGTATCCCGCGGGCCTTTGGGGTGCTGCAGCTGCCTTGGTGTGATTTGTGCTGGCTGGTCCCCGTAGCACTGGGGACGTTGTGTATTTGCAGGGTCTGGCCTTGTGTCACACAGTTCACGGGACCTGATCACTGCAAGAAGCTGTCCCAATGTGTTTGTGTTGTGGGGTTGAGCCAGGAGCAGAGCTCCTGGATACTGTAGACATGGATGAGGGTCCTAAACCCCAGACTTGTCCCTGGAAGGTGGCAGGAGTGCACTGGGCACTACTGGGTATCCAAATCTCTGAACTTTCAGCTGGGGGCAATTGGTTCACAGGGGTAGATTCAGTCAAGGTGTTGCATTCACAGATTGTCTCTACATCTGTGTCTCTCTCTGCTGAGTTGCCTAATCTGCCTCAGCTGGCCTGGACTGGCCCTTCCCTTTGTGAGGTTGATGTTCCTTGCAGCCCTTCCCTGGCCTGGGACGTTGTGGATGTATTATTAAAGGGTTGCAAGTCCCTGCTGTGCTGTGTGTTGTGCCTTGTTTAGGATCTCTCCAACCCTGGCTCAGCTGTGCAGTGGCCAGTGCAGCATCCCCTGCTGTGGGTCCCCCCACCCTGGGACACTCTCACGCTGTGGTGTGGAGACACTGTTGGGCAGTTGCCCCCCTTTTGCAGGGCCTTAGCCTGTAGAAGACGGGGGGGCAGACAGGAGGGTTGGTTTGGAGGGGATGGTCCTTTTTGGGGAGCAGGAGGTGAGGTTCCTCTATGCCAGCTCCAGTACAGGGTTAGTGGGAAGTGGTGATGCTCTTGCCCCTTCCCTTTGGACTCCTCCTTGAGGCATTGGTCGGGGCTGGACAGTCTGGCTGTTCCTGGCTGTATCATGGCTCCACCCTCTTTTCCATCCCTGAGGGGAACAGAAGCTGTAATTTCCATCAGGTCCCTTTTTGTTCACTTCCTTCCCTATTAATAAGAGATGAAATTTATGAGATTATAGAGCCTGGATGGATTCAGAACTGATAGAATCCTGTTGCTGTGGGGTGTGAATGCACTGTAGAGATGGAATACAGCTGGGAAAATGGTACTAGGGGAAGGGATGTTGTCTTGAGTCTGCACAGACCATCTCAGGCTGACTCTGGGAGCAGGGAAATCCCACTACCACCATATTCCAGTTTGTCTTTCAGCTCTGACATACTGTGCAAGTTAGCAACTGCTGCCAGTCTGAGCTTTGTAGTGAGCAGCTCTAAGCCTGGGTGGTCTCAGAGTCTGACTCCTCTTCCTCCTATCCTTGCATCCATCCTTGTCTCCTCCTCTGTGTGGAGCCAGCAGAAGTGGATGCCTGGAGATGCAGGACAGTTGCAGTGATGGAGGACTGATGCCCAGGGATGCAGGATGCTCACAACACTTGATTGTGGGAGAGGATGGCTCATGCCCAAGGATGCAGGATGCTCTCGGTGCCGGCTTCCCTCCGGAAGGAGCATCCTTGCCTGCTCTTGGAGAGAGGCGGCCCTGGGATGCAGCCGTGCCTCATTGGTCAGCGAGACCTGTGGAGTCTGCGGGTTGCCATACCAACCTGCCTCTGGTTCCCGGCCAGCCGGGGCGTGAAGTGCCGGGTCGAGCTGGTGCCAAGGGGCGGATCAGGAGCCAGGGGCAACCCGAGGCTCTGCCAGCCAGGGAGGCGTCCCCCCGCCTCTGCCAGAGGGCTGGCTGGCACCGCTGGGCTCCCCGGCACCCCGTATCACCCTGACGCCGCTCCCCGCAACTTTGCGGCACGGAAGGGGCCGGCGGGAGGGCACGGCCCGGGGGGGCGAACCCGGACATCCCGCTCCCTCTCAGCGGTCGGNGCTCCGGGCAGAAAGGTTCGGTCCTCCCCCGGGCATCACCCGCGGCTCGGAGGAGCTGGGGGGCTGCTTGGCGGCCGGGAGGGAGGGCGGCTGAATCCCTCCCCGCCGCGGGGAGCTGGAGCCATGAGCCACTGCCAGCAGCGCTGCAAGAGGCAGCTGGGCCGGGTGATCCGCTTCTTCTACCAGTTTGTCACCGGGACTCTCTCCCAAGGTAAGTACCGCCCTGAGGGACACGGGGTCTCTGTTCTGTGAGAGGGGATGTCTGTCTGGTGAACTCTGGGGGGTTATTTGGGGAGGGGAGAAATGCTGTTTAGAAATACTGGTGGAGGGGTTGCACTGAGCTCTGTGTGGAGCAAAGCTGAAGATGGTTCCAGGAGGCAACAAAAGCCCCTGAAGGCCCCCTGTGGACCTGGGGTGAGGGTAATGTTTTATTTGGGGAGGGGACTGGTGCAAAGTGGAGCATGAAGGGACTGCTGTACTAATAAATTGCAGCTGGTCTGATGGCTCCTGACATGTCAAGGAATCTGACTCCTCTGGGGCTGGAGCCATGTCCTCTGTCTAGCTGGACAAAGAAGCCCTGGGTGTGCCCCATGAGCCAGGGCAGGGACACACCCTGGTGCCTGCATCTACCGGTGCTTTTGTCCTGGCACGCTTGGTCCTGGGGACAAAGCTGCATGCTGTGATGCTGTGTGCTCCTGTCACTGCCATGGCAGGACCTTCACCCCTCTGCCAGCCACTGCCCTGCCAGCTGCCCAGAATCCCCTCTTCTGGGTGTGAACCCAGAACCACCTCCTAAACCCAGTGGGCATATCTCAGGGAGGTCATCATGGGCCTGTGTGTGCTGGGAATCTGTGTGCCCTACTCCCACCCCTGTCCCTGCATCCCTGTGCAGGAATAAAGTTGGCATCCCCATGGCCTTGCCCTGCTGAGGACCACTGGGCTGCCCCTCTGGGCCCCAGCAGTGCTGGGAAGGGATGCACTGTACCATGAGTGCAGGGAAAGCCTTGTAAGGCCACTGTGGCAGCGTCACGCCTCAGAGCAGGGCTGGGACTTGCACTGCTTTTGCCAGGACTCAGCCTGCCTGGAAAACCCCTCCCAGGTTTTGTCCCGTCCTTGCCTGGGAAAGCCCCTGGGTCTCCATAGCCTGTTGCCCGTCCTTGGGGCCAGAGAGATGTGGGGATAGCATGGAGATGCACTTGGCACAGCCCTGGAGGCTGGGATGTGGGAGCAATATTTGACCTGTGAGCCATGCCCAGCTGTGCTACCTTGCTGCCCACAGGGACCCAAGCCCTGGGATGGAGGCTCCCGTTCAAAGCAGGGACAGTCCCCCAGGCCCAGCAGCATGCTCTGGAGGCTGGGTGTGCCGCAGGCAGTGCAAGGTCCATCCCCACTCGCTGCCTCCACTGGGCACCAGCCAACTTGCCTGGAGTGGAGGGCGCAGAGGATGAGTCAGCTGAGTGCAGCCCAGGGCACGAGGGGCAGAGCTGCAGGTGATGGAGCAAAGAGGGAATGGGACCTTGGGATGCTCCCAAACCCCACCAACCTGCAAGGATATCCTGCAGGTCCTTCTCCCAGTGTGCACTGTTTACACTGGGTACTGTGGCATTGGGACTGTAGCAGGTGTCCCCTGGGACTGGGTTTCTGGGGTGACCATGTGTGATGCTGAGCAGGACCAAGGGCTTTCCCCACATCTCTGCTGAGTGTACATGGGATTGGGATGGGCACAGAGGGCATGGCTGGCCATGGGGTGCTGACTACCCTCAGCGTCTTCTTGGTGTCCTCCCAAGATCTGAGACATGCCAAAGTGGGATGAAACCTAAAGCTGGACAGTTCTGAGTTGGGTGTGGGGTGGGGGGCTTGCACAGCCTTCTCCCCTTCTCCCCAGCTGCTGCTCCAATCCTTGGGTTACCGAGATGCTGACCCCTCTCTGGCTGTTATCCTACCACATAATTCCCATTTTGGGAGGGCAGTGACCCCCTGTCTTACCTGCATAGGTGAAGGAGGTCCTCTGGGGCTCAGTGCAGAAGGCACTGGGTGCCTGACCCAGGTGGGCTTGGGGCAAGGGACCCCCTGCCTTGGTACCCCAGGGAGCTGGCCAAGGACGGGTCACCAGAGAGGGCAAAGAGAAATGACTCAATCAATTAACCAGATTAAAACTGTGACTTCACCTCCCAAAAATAGCATTTCACCAATATTTTAATGTGCTTATTAATAATCTGCTCGCGCTCTGATTAGCAGCAAGGTAATAAGGGATCAGCATTAACCTAAATTTAACTCTCCCTAATGGATGATGGCCCCGAGAACCAAAAAAAAAGGAGAAATTCCTATCCATCAGGCTGGCCCCCTGGCAGGTCAGGAGCACCCAAGGGACCTGGGCAGCAGCTGCCCAGCTGTGGCCGGGGACCATCACCTCATTGTGGTCCAGCAGGTCCTGGGGCACATTTTGTGGAAGTAGTGCCCTGACACCCAACTGCGGTGGGTGAAGAGCACTTTAAGGGTAGCCACAGGGGTGGCTCTCAAGGAGGGCAGATCCTGGCCACAGTTGAGGTGCACGGTCCCTTCCTGAAGAGACAGGTCCCTTGATGACGGATGATTGCTCTGTCCCCATCTGCTCCATCCCACAGTGGGGGGCAGTTCCCCATCCCCAGCTGCTGGTAGTGCTGGGAGGATGGAGACAGGGACCAGCCACCTGGCTACCTGATGGCTCTGAGTGTGCTTGTGGCATGGAGCTGCTTTTCGGGCAAGAAACCCCACTCCAGGGGTTATTTATACACCACCCAGCAGGTGGCTGGCGAGGTGTCTAAATTTAGCAGTGTGGCAGGGCTGTGCTGCCGGCAACACCAGAGAGCCAGGGCGGAGGTGGCTGGGTGGGGGATGCTTTGTGGCTGTTAGTGTCACAGCCCAAAGTGGGACAGGCAGCAGGGACTCAGTGCCAGCCTGGGCTGCCTGGTCCTGGGGCAGTGTTACAGGGTCTGCTGCTCTCCCCAGTGCTGAGCCATGGGCATATGTCACTGCCACTCTGCCATTCTGTCCTGTGTCACCTGTGGATCCTCAGAGTCGTTGATCTTGGGGGAGACAGAAGGTGGGGAGGGAGGGATAGGTTTGGATGCGCCCCCCTGAAAGGGGCACTGCTGGGGCAATGCTGTACTCCTCACCCACACTCAGGTGGCCACAATCCCTGGCTGTTGGTGCAGGGACATTTTGTATGCAGAGAGGGTTTGGGATGAAACACTTGGGTCCAGTGTCTTCCTCAGCCCTATGTCCCATGGGGCAGATAGGGTCAAGTGCCGTGCAGGGAGCAGAAGTGTCTCAGGCATGGGTACAGCTAATCCCATGAGGTACGGGATCTGCGAGTGAATGTGCCCAAACCCACAGTTGCACTATCTAAATGCACCTGGCATCACAGAGCAGGAACCAGCCTGGTTGGCTCTGACTCTAGGTTGAGAGAAACAGATGCTGATTGCAGATATCCCTGGGGAGGTGCTGTTGTGGGACACAGGGAACGAGATGCCAATGCTTCTCTGCCAGACCCAGCTCTCCAGGATGGCAGAACTGCAAAGACACCTTCCTTCAAGGCCCCATGTCTGGAGCAAGGACGGACACAGGCATTAGCAGAGATCCTGGCAGCATCATTCCCTAGGGAACACCGTTTCCAGGACTCCCACCTTCACCTGTGGTGTAGCAGCAAGAGGTTGAGCCCTGAGGATCCCAAGATTATCAGGGAACTCAGAACATCCCTTGGGCTGTGGTGATGCCTTGTTGGCACCATGGCCATGAGACACAGCCACATGTGTAATGAGCCCCGTGTGTTCTCTGCCCCCTGCCTCGTTCTCCTGGCTCATGGTGCCACTCTCCCCCCGGGCCAGGAGGGTTATTTTTAACTGTTTGCCATGTGCTGCCTGAGCACAATTAAGGTAATTGGTTTGGGAGCCTGGCTCTCACACAACGCTCCCAATTACCTGCCTGCCTGCCCGTGCGGCCCCCCGCCTCCCTGCCCGCGGTGGCCGGCTCCTCTGGCGGGGGGACTGCCGGGACAGGGCTGCCCCAGATAGCGCGACGGGGCTGGCGGGGGGGATGGAGCCATGGAGAGGACATCCCTGCACAACGACAGCCTGCTCTATGCCTCCCTGATTGCCATCCTCCTCCTCATCTCCTATTGGTTCACCACTCGCTGCTTCAAAATCATCAGCGGCATTGAAGGTACGGGGCTGGGGATATGGGGGACAGGGTGGCCCGGCCCGGCCACTTCCACAAACCAAGCGGTGAGGCGAGCCAGGTGCTCGGGGTGGGAGAGGTGGATTAGGGACTCTCTCTGCCTCTCTGGGAGACTTCCATCTCCTCAGTCACTTCATTAGTTTCTCCTGGCTGTGGTCCTGCTCTGCTGTGTGTGGGAGCAGCCAGTGGCAGCCCCCGGGCTGAGCCGTGGCTCAGAGCTGTATCCAGGGCTGCTCTGGGGTCTGCCATGCTGCCAGTGTCTTGGCACTGCTGCTCCCTGCTGTGAGACGGGGATGCAGATGGACTCTCTGGAGCCTCCCACTCTCGTAGGGTGCCCGGAGCTCATGCTCAGGCCTCAATCTGCATTTTGGGGCTCTGGGTCCCTTTGGGCGTGACCCACATCTTTGGTGCTCAGCTGGTGTGTTGGGGACTTCTGGGATGTGGTGGGGGTCCCAGTTTCCCAGTGAAGGGTCTCTCCAAGCCCTGCTGCAGTGGGATGTGAGTGCCAGAGGTTTCCAGGGTGAGACCCCAAGGGAAGGAGCAGGGCAGGAGGAGTTAAACTGGAATCACATGTCTGGGGACGTGCAAAGCCTCTCCTGCCCGGAGTGTGCATTGCTCCATCCATCTGTGAGACCTCTCTGCACAGCTCAGCCAGAGCCTTGAGGCACTTCCCACAGCATAGCCAAATGCTGACTGGCTGCAGGGGCAAGGAGCCCCCCTGGGAGTGATGCCCCTCAGTGGGCACACTTTTGGTGGGGTACATATGCTCTTGAGTGTCCTTTGCAGGCAGCTGTGGGTCTGGCTCCATTGGTGACGTCCCACATGTGGTCCCATGTGTCTCTTCCATCCTGGGGGCAGCTCCAGATGGAATAACATCTATGAGGACTTTGGTGAGGTAAAGGGGTGGTCCTTTGTCACACCCAGCTCATCTGGAGCTGCCTTTGGTCAGAGCGAATATGCTTTGGGCAAGAAACCCTGGGGACTCTGGGGGTGCTGGGAGCTGGGTACAGTGTGTGGCACTGGGACATGGGACCGGTGCTGGGTGCCTGTGCTGATCCTGGTGGGATTCTGTGTCATGCTGGCAGCAGACAATGGAGTGGTTTTTTTAATGGCTCCAGCACGGAAATGTGTAATCCTGACACGGCAGCCAGTGGGAGAATTATCACTGCTCTGCTGGGGAGGATGACAGGCAGGGGAGAGGCACGAGGGCAGGTGGGGAAGCTGTCACTTGGTGAGTGACCTGCCACTGTGCCCTTCAGCCCCAGCATCCCACGATGCTGCCAGAGACATATGAGGGGCTGATGACAGTCCTTTGATATGGGCTCAGCAGGTTCCCTTTGCAGGGAAGCTGCCCTAAATCCTCTGGATCAGGCTGAAGGGCTCCTCTCCCTAGTCTGGCCAAAACTAGGTTGCAAAAATAGACTCATGGCCTGCAGGACAGGCATTGGCACTGGAAGCAGCTGGGGGCTTGAGGAGAGGATGTGTTGTTACTGGGGTTCAGAAAGAAAAGTGGCTTTAAAAATGTGGTTGACATCCAAGGGAAACTTCCTGCAAGAGTGCAACAGGTCTGTGCCAGACCCAGCCCAGAGGGATTGACTCGAGGGCAAAACTGGGAGGCAGACACATGAAATCCAGGCTCAGTGCCTGGAAACTTGGCTCTTTCCAAGAAAAGGAAATTCCAGGTCTGAAAACTTCCAGCCTGAGGAATGTTTCCCCAGGGAAGACTTTCAGCTTTTCTCCAAGATGTCTCTTATGCGTCTCTGCCATCTTCTGCTGGAGTTAGAACAACCTGGGAGTGTGCCCCAGGTGAGTGGGAGATGCTGAGCCTGGTGGCATGGAGCCACCAGATAGCCAGGCTATGCCACGACCTGGGACTGACACCCCAGCCCTCTCCATCCCCTGCCAGGGGACAAACCTGCAGCCAGCTGGGCTGGAGATGGGGATTCCTGGGAGATTTGTTTTAGGCAGCCCTGCTGGGAGCTCTTGCCAGGAGTCTGCTCCATGGCCTGGATATGGCCACTCTGTAGCTGTGGCAGCTGGCCTTGCTCCTGGGGTGGGCTGGGAAGGGTGGGAGGCAGCAGTGGAAAGGGGGCAGCCCTGCTCCCTGCTTAGCACACTATAGCTGGAGTCAGGATTGGTCTCACACCATGGGCCACATGGGGATTGTCTGCCTGGAGATGGGCAGTGCCAGTGGCATCCCTGGGGGAAGCGATGGAGGAGCTTCCCTAGGGGAAGACCCCAAGGGATGCTGAGCCATGGTGTTAGGCAGTGGCCATGGATACCTGAATTCTCAGTGATCCCTGTGGCTTGTGGTCAAACAGACAGGCAAGGGCTGGAATGCTGTTAAAAACGAGCAGGGGAGATAAATTTAGCCGTTTTGGCTGTGTGTGGATGTGTGCTCGAGGCACACGGAGGTTCACCCTCTGTCTCCAGCTTCTGTGTGACCTTGGCTGGGTCCCTAGCCCCTGCATCTCCTCCTCTCCTGCTCATTGCTGCACCATTTAGGGTCTGGCAGTGTCTTGGGCATCCTTCCTCACAGCCTCTGCTCCCAGCCTGTTCTCTCAGACCGGCTCCCCATCTTCCCTTGGTGTTCCCAGCAAAACAAGTGGACCCATCTGCCTGCTTGGAAATGGGGCAGGTGGAGTTGTTGCCCCAGACACTCTCCAGGAGGAGATGTTGAAGTGTTTAGCCAAGTTGATCCCCATGGGGCAGACACATGTCTAGGGCACAGAGGACGAATCTGAGTCATCCCCATCCTGGATGTTTTGCCAGTGCCCAGCGTTCTGCCCCTCCCCGTGTCCCCCCCTGGGAACCGAGTGCCTTTTAATATCTGTGGCCCGTTTCCCTGGCAACTGCATTAAGCAAATCGATGGAGGTGGTGTCATTGGAATGGGAGGGCATGCCTTCTTTNCCCCGCCACCCCCCACGCCTCCCTCCACTTGGCCTCTCTCCACTCTTACTCAAAGGCACGGCCCTGCTCTGCCTGGGCTCTCAGCCGTGGCTCCCTGAGCCTCCCACCACAGCCCTGTGCTGACCCCTCGCTCCCCATGGCTGACGGCAGGTGCCCCTGAGTAGGGGGTGACAGCTGAAACCCCCAGGGACACAGGCAGGTGTCCCTGGGGATGTGTGGCTTGGCAGCTGAGGTGCTGGGGTGAGGGGACTCAAGGACTGTGTGGGAAGAGGTGTGGGGGCCATGAGAGACCCCCACCATGAACCTGGAAGGCCTTGAGATGATTGCGGTGCTGGTGGTCTTGGTCCTCTTCATCAAGGTGCTGGAGCAATTTGGCCTCTTCGAGCCTGTGTCCTTGGAAGGTAACGGGTGTGGGTGGTGCTGTCACCTCCGGGGCAGGTGGTGGGTGTCCAGAGCTGCCCCCAAGGACTCTCCAAGGCTGCTGCATCTATGAGAGAGTCCTGGTGTCCGTTGGCTGCTTGTAGGGGCATAGGATGCAAGGAGCAGAGTATCCTGCCTGTCCCAGTGGCTGGGGATGTAGGGAAGGGACAGGGCTGGCAAGGTGTCTGCTGTACTGATGGTGACTTTGATGCGTGCTGGGGTGCTGTGGGCTGGGACTGTGTGGCTGTGACCATGTATGTGGGCACCAGGGTGTTTTCCAGAACCTCCAAAGGAGCAAGGTGTTACCAGAGGCCATGGTCACCTCACCCTGCACATGAGGTGTTGGATTCAGCACCAGACTGCAGAGCAGCCAGGCTCAGGCAGGATGGGTGCATTCTGGGCTCCCTGCTCCTGGCTCTCCCCAAGGCTCCCCGTGGCCCTTGGGCAGGGTGGGGGGACACAGAGGAGCTGTCCAGCTGTGGATGGGCTCTGCCGGGTGCTGAGCGGTGTGCACGGGACACACTTGGCACAGCCTGGTTCTGCTCGGGGGACTCTGCTTTGTGCATGGTGGGAGGGAGGTCAGGATTGCTTGTCTGGGCGCTCCCTGGACTCCCAGGGTGATGGTTGTGTGAAGGGTTCCCCCAGCCCTGCCCAGCCCCTGCCCATGCCTGCACACACCTCTGAAGGATGCACAGCCTGCCTGGCCCCTGGCGTCGGGGCATGCACAGGGAGAGGAGGAATCAGTTTCCCTGCTGCTCTGGGATACTCTGCCGTGCTTCTCCAGCACTGGCTCCCACACGGGCTGGGTATAGTGGTGAATGCTCGCCTCCACAAGCAGTGGAGCAGACAGAACCCCAAGGCTGCACCTACAGGTTGGCAGTGCCTGGGGATAGGGAGGGAGGGGTCAGATCGGAGGGATCTCTCCCTCTGATCCTGTGAACCTGGTCGCAGGACAGGAAAGGTGGGTGGAAGTTTTTGTTATTGCTTAACTGCTTGCTAAGTCTCTGTGTTCCAGCAGGAGCACTTGTAGGTAGATCATGCCAGGAGGGAAACTGAGGCAGGAGCTGACCTGACAGACATCCTGCCTTGTAAGTGCTGGGGGAAGGTGTGCTGATTGTGCCCAGGGGGTATTCCTACTCCCTTATCCTGCTGATGATCTGGGGATGCCTTCCCTAGACCCTATTTCCCCCTTCCCAGTGCTTTTGCTTCCCCATGTAGCTGCTCAAAGCTTTGGACCAAAGTCAGTGGCATTGATTGCAGCTGTTCTGCAGCTCCCAGGTGCAGTGGAAAGAGTGGAGACAGAGAGCCCCCAGCCCCTGCAGCAACCCTGCTGAGGGGCTCAGGATGAGGCAGGGACTGCTCCTTGCCTTGTGTGGCTCCTTTGTTTCCTGGGGCACACTCCTTGTCCATCTGCAACTGACTTTTCCCTAGCGTGGACTGGAGCAGGATGCTGGAAATGAGGTGTAGTGTGTCCAGCCTTGTCCTGGTCATCTGTCACCCCTCCAGAAGGAACAAGGGCATGCCTGTCCCCCTCCACACATTGTCAGACTGAGAAGCTGCAGTTCCCTCTGGCTTGGCTGGAGATGTGCCCCAGCTGTGAGGGTGGGAATGGGATCCAGGTACCTTGGATTGCCAGCAATTACTCCCATTGCCTAAAGGTGTTCAAAAGAGAGGGGAACAGTTGCTTAAGGGGCAGAAATTGGCTGAGGTTAAGCTGAACCCTGGGCACTGTGCGAATGGCAGTGGTTTAGGATGGGGGTGAGGTGCTGTTGCATAGGTTGCTTCCCTCTTGACTTGAGAAGCAGCAGGTAGGATTTTGCTCTCCAGGGAAGGTCCCAGGCAGAGTCTGGGGCTGGAAAGTACTGTGTCCCCTCCAAAGGTTGTTTACAAGCCATGGCTCGGTCAACAGTGACAGCCCAGAGACCGCAAAGAGCCTGAAACCAAACACTAATGGCTTGTGTCTGCTAATGGACACAGGGCTCTGCCACCTGCTTCAGGGCCATCGATGCTGCCAGTGGTGCTCCCCCTGCTCTGTCTGCTGGCCCACGCTCTCCCTGCCCCTTTCCTGCTGGTCCCCTGCCTGTGGCTGTTCCTCTGCTCAGGTTGTGCTGCTTGTGTCGTGCCACCATGGTGGTGGGCTGGGAATGGAGCAGCTCCAGAGGGGGATCAAGCCAACCCCTGTAAGCCTGGGGGAAGGGTTTAGTGGGAACATCTTGCAACAAGATCCTGAGGGAATTCCAGGTTTGCTGGGTTCCCAGACTCAGCTGGATGAGGTCCCAAGGACCCCATCCTTCATTTGGAGATGGCATTTCGCTGAAAAAGGGCTTGGACAGAAGTGCTGGCTGTCTGCAACCCCTTGTCCTGTCTGCTTGGCACTGTACCCCCTTGGACCCTGCCACAGCCCTGGTGGCACAGGCACAGCCACAGTCTGGCAGCAGCAATAGAACATCTCCCATGAGTGCACTGTGCTCCAGGATCTTCAAGGTGATCAATGCTGGAACTGTTGTTTACCAGCTGGATAATCAATGATGGACTGTGTCATCCCACCTCTGCTCTGTGCCATCATGCCTGTCCCCAGCCCTGATCATCTCCTGGCAGACCCACGCAGGAGGCACTCAGACCCCTGCTGAGACCCTGCTTTGTGCCAAGTGCTCAGGATGGGGCAGGTGGAGAGAAACGCTATCAATTTTGCCTCTTGAAGTGCAGCATCAATAATTCAGCACAGAGCAATCGGTCCTGGCTGGGAGGAGGGAAAAGGCGGGAGAGCCACCCTCGTAGCTCAGCCACAGATTAATATTAAATGAAGTTGCAGATTGCTGTCGGCAGGATAATTGGTGCCCGCCCGAGGCTGTTCCTGCCTTGGCTGTTCAGGGTACATGCTGGGGGACAGGCAGGATTGGGGGTTTCTTGGAGGGCCCCCAGCATGGGGTGTGCTGGCCTCTGCCTTCCCTGGGGGCTGCTGCTGCTGTAGAGCTCAGGATATGGCGATAGAAGCAGGGCTGGGAGGGTGCCAAACCCTTCCAAAACCTGGGGAGAAACAGGAGGGAGCAGGATCATGCCTGGGTGCCACTGGCACCCTGAGGTGCCAGGCAGGAGGGTGGTGGCAGTGAACAGCATGGACACCTCCTCATGGCTGGCTCAGGATGAGGGTCCCTCTGGAGAGGGGAGAAAGCGAGCATCCTCAAAGTGCTGGTGAGAGCAGAGTCCTGTGCCAAGCCCTGATTCTTCCTGCTTTCCAGGAACCTCTTTGGCAGTGTCTTGTGTCTTGGTTGCAGGAGGGAGTGGCTCTTTGGGGTGTGATGCTTTGGGCCCTGGGCTCAGGGTGTCATCTGGCCTGGTGGGTTTGGCAGACCCCAGAGGTCAAGGTGAGCTTGCTGCAAGGGAGTAGATCTTGGAGCATTGAAATCTAGACCAGGACAGCTGCAGGCACTCCAGGCTGAAGTTTGTGATTCTGTGTGTTGGGCTGCCCCAGAGATTTCCCCATATGCAGTGAATTTAACCCTTGCCTTTCCAAGGGCTAGCAGGTTTGTCAGCTGGCTCTAGGGCTGGGCAGGGCTGGCTCTCCCAGCAGCCCTGAGTTCCCCAAGGTCCACAGTACCTGTAATGCACCCTGTGCCTCTGCTGCTGTGTGGTGACACGTCCTGCTCAGCCCAGCCAGATCTAATTAGCTTGTTGAATCTCTTCTCCCTCCGGCCTTGTGTTAATCACTTTTCACATTGCTTCCTTCCTAATTCCCTCTGGCCTGATTTGCTCTTAATGTTGCTGATGTGCCTGGAGAGGGGAGCAAGGGGACCCAGCTGGACATGGAGCAGGGCCCCCATTCTGTCCCAGCAGATGGAGGGGCAGGAAATTGCTCAGCCACAGGGAGGTGAGAAAATCACAGGCTGGGGAAAAAACAAGAAATTTTGATAGCAAAAAAGGTTACTGGGGCCTCCTGTCTTTATAGTCCTGCTCTGTTGGTGGAGGGTGAAACCTTCAACCAGTGGTGGAGGTTGTGACTCTCTAGCACAGGGTTGTGTTGGGCTTCAGGGTGCTGTGGGAGTTCAGTGGGATCTCCTTCACCTCTCCCCTGTGAGGGGCAGGATTAGATCCCAGGACTGGGCACAGGTTGTACTAGAAGTGCCCTGGACTGGGCTCTAGGGAGTATGGAGTGCATGATCCCTGCAGCGCAGTTAGCAGGATGTCTGATGTGCCATCCATGCTTGGCTGCAGCATTCCCTTCCCAGGGATATAGGAAAATCTCTCATTCCCCCATGTGTGACTGCCCTGGGGCTTGTTGTACTGCTGGGGCAGGAGGTGGCCCCCTCAGAAGCAGCTTTTACATGAGAGATGCAGAGACAACTGTCTGAAGGTGACTTTCTAATAACCGCTGTTGCCAGGCTGGAGTCTCTGTCCTCCTGCCCTCAAAGCAGGACTTTGGGTGGACTATGGAGAGCACCCACCCTGGCTGTCCCTGACGTGCTGCCCTCTCTCCAGGCAGCACCCTGTGGGGCACATTTCTCTCCAGCAGTAAGCAATGTTCCCAGGGCTGGCAGCCCCCAGCTGTGGCTGTGATTGACTTGCTGGTGCAGAGATGCAAAGGAAGAGGGAGGAGATGAAGGTTGCTGATGTCTGTGGAGGTGATCAGTGGAGAAGGCTGAGTTCCAAGGCAGAGAATTTGTGCCATGAAAGGTGGGGACCCTGTTGGGGGGAAGGTTTGATGGTTTGTGATGGGGCAGAGGGAATTTCCTAGCTGGAGCTGGTCCCTTGGCTGGTGGCACCAGTATCCCAGTAGTGTGTGAGGGACTCGAGGGTCCCTGCAGACTGCTCAGCTCCAGTGCCACCACGAGCTGCTGTTGGGGTGGAAGTCAGTGTGGCTGAGCCTCCTCCACCTCCGTGCACCCACGGGTGCCCATTCTGCACCCCTTTGTGGGTTCCTGTGCCAGGTTGTGTAGTGCTGGGGTGCCCTGGAGGAGACCGGACCCCTAAGTCCCTTGGACAGCTTTGTGGACTCTCCTTCTCTGCAGCCTGGGTGCCCCAAGGGAGCCCAGAGGGTGCCAGGGCAGAAAGAGGGAGGGCCAAGGCAGGTCTCTCCTCCCCTGCCCTCCCCTCTCCTGCGTTGCTGGGTCTGTTGCTGCCAGAGCAGCTGCCGGCGGGGGCTGTGTCTGGGGGATGGCGGCTGCTGAGACACCCTGGGACCTGCAGGGGCTGCAAACGGTGGGCATCATCCTGCTGCTCTGCTCCAGCCTCAAGATACTCCATGCTCTGGGCATCATCGACCTGACCAGGGGAGGTGGGATGGGGACAGGGTGGGGATGGGGTTGCAGTGAGGTGGGGATGTGGTGGTGGAGGTGCTCCTCCTATCCCAAGGGCTGAAGGGTGCTTAGGGGAGTTTTTGAAGGATTAGTGTGGTTTAGGGCTATTTTTTTTTTTTGGGTGGGGTGGGGGCATTGGAGTGTCTAGCAGCATTAGAGTGTAAAGAACTGTGGAAGTGAGAGTGTCTGGGGGTGTTTCAGAGTGTTAGGATATTGGGTGGGAATATTTGTGGACAGTGGAATGTGTGGTGTTGGGTGCAGGATGCTAGAAATTTAGGGTGTCTGGGAGCATTAGGGTGGGGCATGTCTGGGTCTTGAGGCACTGGGATGCAGTGACATGTGGAGTGCTGGGGCGTGGAGACCATCTGGGCTATTGGAGTCTCAGAGCAATGGGATGCAGAGGGCTGGGCTTTGTCAGATGATGGGGAAAAGGACTGCAGATAACTGGGGCTGAGGAGATGTTTGTGAGCTGGGAGAAAAGAGCTGTGAATGTGGGGTGCAGCACTATACAGGGCAAAGCTTTCTCACTGCTACATGAATTGGTGGCTATGGGGGAAGCATGGGAAAAGAGACAAGTGCCCCTCTGACCTCCCTGCAGGCCTGTGCCAGGGCTGGGGAAAGAAGAGGATGCTCTGGGTGTTGAATTTCCTGGATTGGCAAGTGGGTACTTAGGATAGGGCTGGGGGTAGACAAAATAGAGAACCCAAAATATGTCAGAGCAATGTTGGTTGTGCCTGGTGAGGGTGGGAGTACAGGGAGCTGCATGGTGCTGATTCCTTTTTCCTTTGGCTGCCTTCCTCAGGTGTGCCACAGACTATCCCAGCTCAGACAAGGGCTGCCAACAGACTTTGCAAGCATGTGTTTTGGGGCTGGTTTGCCTCCATCCCCTCTGCCTCCTTGCTGGCACTGGGGATGCTGTGGAATGAAAGGAGTGCAGGTCACATCCCCTTGGGTAGCCTGATCTTGGAATGGGAGGTGTATGGCTAGGACTAACAGAGGAGCAGCTAGCAGCAGAGCTGAGGGAGGGGAGGAGAGGAGGGTGCTGTGCCCAGGAGGTGCTTTCAACCTCCTTCTGATGGAGGAAGTCCCTGAGCTGCCTGGGATCTGGCTAGGGTGTGGCTGAAGCACATCCACTTTTTGTCCCTGTGCCTTATTGTGGAGGGTATGGATGGCATCTGGGTAATGGATATGCAGAGCACTAGCTCTGGTGGAGCACACTGCTTGCAGCCAAGAGGAGCTGATGCTCTGATGGGGCATTTTTTGGGTAGCTCCTCTGGCACCTTGGATGTTCTGGCTCCTGCTGCCAGAGGAGGTGCTGATGGAGGCAGGATGTGTCCCTGTGTGTGGGTTTTGTAGCGGGGCAATGCATATGGCTGTCCCAGTCCTGCAACTTTGTCTGCTCCATTTGGGGAGCCCCTGAGCTCCACTGTCTTGGGATGTGTATCCTGTCCTATTCCCTGCTCGCAACATTTTGTACACGGCACAGTCTGAAGAAATTATTGTTCTAGAACACCTCCTTTGGGCACAGCCAGGCTATCTGGGAGCACTGTCACAGGCTGGGGATGGGAATGGGGGCAGCAGTGCTGTCAGCCCCACTTGGCTCTGTGGCCCATTCTGGCCCATGGCCAGTCCCCTGCTAGGGACTGCTCAGCACAAGGGTTGTGCAGCTGTTTCTCCCTCTGGTGCTGGGGAGTGCCAGAGGGAGAAACCTGGTCCTCCTGGTCTCCTCTTGGTCCTGAGCCTTTGCTGTCCCATGAACTGCAGCTTGTTTGGCAGCTTTGCTGCTCCCAGCTCTGTCTCACCCCCAGAACAAGGACTCTTTGGCCCTGGGAGATGCCAACTGTGATTTCATTCCTCTGATGGATGACTGTCTGGCACCTTTGCTACACTTGGCTCTGCATTGCTGACTGATGAGGGTCATTTGCAGAGCTGCTGTTGGTGGAACACATCCTGACCTCCCCAGGGTGATGGGAGATTCACTCTTCCTCCTGCTGACCATCATTGCAGAACCCAGAGAGCTGTGGCACTGCCTGGGGCTGGGTACTTCCCTGAGTGGCTGGGCCCTGCACAGGGATGATTGTCAGCCACAGGTTTTAGGGGCAGCTGGGTTCAGATCAGCCTTGGGACCAGCTCCTCCTGCCAACTGACCCAGTGTGGCCCCATGGGGCCAAGCAGGGGCTGTGAGTGCTGGTGGGCTGCTGGTGCTCTGTTCCCCTCCTGGAACAATGCTGTGCTCTGGAGCTGGAGACACTGGGGAGGGTCATGTCATGGGATGCACATTTTCCACCCATCCTGATCATGCATTTATTGACAGGTTACTGAGAGTGATGGGGGAGATTTGGCACTGCCTGAAGGTTTGTTGTTGAGGGTGTATTCCAGCAGGAGGGTGCCATGGAAGGGGTGGGTTGGTCTCCCCATCCAGCTGTCACTGGGAGGGCACTGGTGGCTGTGGCTGTATGAGAGGACAGCGACATTGTTATGCATCTGACTGACTCTGTCTCCTGCTTTTCCTCTGGCTCAACCATGGAGCTGCCCAGGCTTGGGTCCTCTGTGGGAAGGGGGTGTCAGCCCAGCACTGGGTAACCCTCAGGATGGTGGCATTGGCTGGATCCAACCTCCAAGGGCACATCAGCTGCTGGTGACTCAATACAGAGTAGTCCATGGCCATCCTGATGACAATCGTTGCTAGAGGCAGGGATCTACTCCCTGTAGGTCCTTTCAGAGCCAGCCTTTGGGATTCATTTCAACATCATGTGGAGGTGGGGATGGGAAATCCCTTCCCCTTCTGGTGCTGCTCAAGGATGGAGTCTCAGTTTGTGTGTTTGTGTGTTTTGAAGTCGCCCAGCTGCGGGGTGATGCATGGGAAGCGACAAGCCACTTAACCTGGCAGACCTCCCGCCACAGATAAAACACTGCCAGCCCTTTCTGTTCTGTGCCAGCTGCTGGATGGCCCTCACAGAAGGGTGGAGAGCAGAGCGGCATCTAGAAAAGGAGCTGTTGCTGGCAGGGACAGGGCTTTGTGCTGCAATGTCCCTTGTGTCCAGAGTGGCAGCACATGGTTGGGCTCTGCTCCTCGTCTTTGGGCAGAGGTGTTTCCCAGCAAGGAGCTAACAGACTTGCTTCTGGTTTGGATGCTGGGGACAGAAAGAGGGTGGTGTGTTCTACTAAGCAGAGCCCTTGTGTTCACTAAAGCCAGGACAGCAAAACCCCAGTCCTGGTCACCCCTCTCCTGTTGTTAAAGCTGCATGTGCTGAATGTGCTCCCTCCCCTGTCCTGGGGACCCTGGAATTGGGCCCCCTCCGGTTTCCTCCTTGAGAAAACACCCATGTTCTTTATTTTTTTTTCTTTTTCCTTCTTTATAACAAACTAAAGTGTAACTTGCACCCGACCTGACCTACTGCACGTGCCTATACCTGCTGCCCCTGTGAGTCCAACCAGTTTACTCTCTGTTGCATCTCTTTCGCTGTGTGGTTTCCCTCCTGCCCTGCTCCCTCCTGGGTCCATCACCCTGGCATTGGGTGTTGCTCTGACCACTTTGTCCCTTCTCTCTCAGCAAAGGGGATACTTCTGCCTGTCAGGTCTGTTCCCACAGCTCAGCTCTGCTGGAGGGACCTGGCCCCAGAGCATCCTTGGAAGGCTGAAAGGTGCAATTTCCCTTTCCCTCTGAAAATTAAGGCCCTGGAAGGGTAGCTGGAACAAAATAATGATTTTTGTGCAACTGATGCCCACTTCTAGGAAGGAAAAGTCCTCATTCCTCACCTGCCTGCAAACCCTGAAGCAGATAGGATCCAGGTTGTGCTGTTCTGCCAGTGCCAAGATCCTGGTCCTCACCCTTGCCCCTGCCACCCCTTGACAAATGCCAGTGTTTGTTCATCCCTATACGTTTGCACCTCATTGTCACCCTGCTGTGGATGGCACATCCCTGGGGAGAATTCGCCCTCTTTGAGTGGTTTTATGTGATGTCCTGCTGGATCCATGACCTCCTGGAGCTCTTCTCCATCCCCCAGAATGATGGAGCTGCCTTGATGTGAGCTCAGAGGGTCCCAGGTTCTGCCTGTGGGCACTTTGGGGCCAACCTGCCTAGAAGTGGCTGCTGGATGCAGACCCATGTCCCTGTCCTGGAGCTAGGTACCATGCAACCCCATTTTCCTGGCATCTGGGGCTCAGCTTAGCCCCCCCAAGGTTGAGGAAGGGCTTCTCTGGCAGCTATTTGCTAGAACCCTAGGGAAACAACCCCAAAACCAGGGCTCAGGATGCATAGGCATTGTGACTTGCTGCTTGCAGATATGCAGGATGCTTGGAGCAAACGCAGCAACAAACCAGAGCCCCAAAGGGACTTTGCACCTTTTGTCCCATTTGTCCCCATGCTGGTGTCTGCCTCTTGTCAGAGGCTGGAGCCCAGCATGGCATTCATCCCCTCCTCTTCCTCCTTTCCCTACCTGCAGCGTTAGTCTTGCTCTGAGTTTGCTGGCTTGAGGCTCTGTGGGAAGGGAGGGAGGGGGTCTGCAGCCAAGGGGCAACACCAGCTGGGAGAGATGGGGCTGAGTGAAACCACTGGGGTCCAAATGGGGGAATGGGGGGTGGCAGTGGGCTCAGTAAAGTGAGGGGACCTACTGTTAATGCAGGGCAACTTGGACGCAATGACCGTGGGCCAGGCTGGTGTGGAGAGTCCCTCACCCAGCCCTGTAGCCTGGCCAAGGCAAAGCCCTGAGCCCCGTTCCCCTTCTGGCTGTCTCAAAGCAGGTCCCTGGGTTTGGTCCCAGTGCTGCACTGGGGTGGGGGTGCATGCTGCAGTCTGGGCTGCAGGGGGGATCCAGTGCATGCTTTGCCTTCAGCCCTTGGATGCCAGCAGGATCAAACCCAGCCTGAGTTTAGGGAGGATGCAATGCCCCGGCTCAGCCACAGGCTGTTTCTTGGGCTTCATTCTACCCTGCCTCCCTGCAGAGCCCCTCAGAGAGGGTCCCCAGGGAGCCGGTATTTGTCCTCAAGGCAAAAGGATAGAGTCTGGCCCTGCCATTTCCTGACTCTCTGGGCTCCTGGGAGTCTCCAGTGCACCCTGGTATGATGGGGTTGTACAGAGGTGCTGGGTGTGGGTAGCCTAGCAGGGTTGTCCTCATCCTTCCCAAGGATGGATACTCCAGTGCTGGGTTTGTCCTGGGATTGAGCAGGAAGGTCAACCAGAGCCTGGGCTGGGTTTTGCCTTCCTGCTCCCCCAGTCTCATGCTGCATGTGCTGCCTCCGCTCAGATCACCCCGCGCCGGGTGCCCAACCCTGCTGCCCGTCGGGACCGGGGGCTGATGCTGTGTTAACTCTTCTGCTTGGTGACTCCTTCTTTCTTCCAGGCAACCCGCCAGTCCAAACTAAAAAAGCGCTGAAGCAGCGATTCCTCAAACTGCTGCCCTGCTGCCGGCCCAAATCCATCCCCTCGCTCAGTGAAAGCAAGTGCTTCTTCTTGCCTTTGTGTGTGTTTGTCCCCGGCGGTGCTGCTGCCTGCTCTCCGCCCTGGCCCTGCCTGCGGGAAGGGGACGCCTCCACCTCTCCCCTGTCCTGGCTGTCAGGATCAGCCCTGCCCTGGAGGGGTCCGATCTCATGGGCTCTGCACCCACCTCTGTCTTTACCTGCTCACAGTCTGGTTTTCTCCCTCTGTCTCCCTGGAGCAGCTCCCAGGGGATGCACAGCGGCAAGAACCGCTTGGGAGCTGACTCAGGGCAGCAGGGCCCTCCTGGCACTGGCTAAGGGGTGGGGAGTCGTTTCTCTAAGCTTAGGGTCGGATTGGAGATGGAGGTGTGATGGGGCCATGAAAGAGGCTGAGCAGGGAGTGAGTGCAGAGTCCCTTAACCCCCTGTACTGGGTGGGTTTGGTTCCTTGGTGAGGCCAAGCCCCTGGTCAGGATCTCTCCCAGCTCCACAGTGGCAGGCCAGTCACCCCTGGGAAAAGGTGAGTATGGAGGGACAGGGTCTGAACTGTCCCATGAAGGGGGAGTACCTGCTGTGTGCCCCTCTTGGCTGAGTGGGGCATAGGGGTGCTGTTTGCTGTAGGCAGGGGTTGTGCAGCTCAGCAGATGGTGGAGAGAAGCCATCGATGAAGGTGGGAGCACAGTGAGCAGAAAAGAATCTGGAAAGGTTGGGGGAGGCATTTGTGGTTGGAGGTTCTAAGGGACAACTCTTCTGCTGGATATGAGTTCTGGTGCTGCAGGACATCAAGGTGTCTGAACTCCACAGGGTAGATGCCTGTGCTGGTGGGAGAAGGGCAGGCAGGGAGCGTTTTCAGCACTGAGAGTTTTTCACACCTCTTGTGCCCAGCCTGAGCTGTACCAGAGGAGGGTTGTTGCCCAGTGTCAGTCTCTGGTCTGTAGCCAGGATGTCTATGAGTGTCCCCTTCTGGCATAGACCCAGCTCTGGCTGAGCAGAGCACCCTAAAAATGTGTCAAACTGGGCAAGTGTGAGAGGACAGCATGTGCTGTGCAAGGTGCCTCTCCTGCCCCCTGGCATGACAAGATAGGACAGTGCTGGCCTCAGCCACCCTCTCTTCCCCTGGGTTCCTTGCAGACAGTGTTGAGGATGAGTTTGAGCTCTCCACCGTCTGCCACCGCCCCGAGGGGCTGGAGCAGCTCCAGGAGCAGACCAAGTTCACGCGCAAAGAGCTGCAGGTCCTGTACCGAGGCTTCAAGAACGTGAGTACCCCTTGACCAGCTCTAACGTCTCTCACCTCTGCTGCCAAGTCCACCCCAGGGTGGTGCTTTGCTTGTGAAAGTTTTTGGGACTTTGAAGTTGAAGTTTATATAAGGCTACAGCCTGATCTTACCTCCAGGGAGCTCAGTGGGGAAACCTGATCCTGTGCTCTAGTTTCTTTGGGTAATGAGATCTCCCTTCCTTGGTGCTTGGGATTCAGAGCCCCTCCAGTAAGGGGTGCAGCCCAAAAAATCAGGGAGATGCCCCAAGTAGCCTTTCTAGCCACCCCACTAGGTGCACTGGACTGGAGGGCAAGGCAAGGGAGCCACAGGTTTTTAGGGGGTGCTCAGCCCTTTTTTGCAATTTGGAAGTGACGCTGTGACCTTGCCCTGGCAGGAGTGCCCAAGCGGCATTGTTAACGAAGAAAACTTCAAGCAGATCTATTCACAGTTCTTCCCTCAAGGAGGTGAGTGCCCATCCCTGTCCCTATACACGTGGGTGCCTCTGCAGGGCAGAGGGTCACACAGCACCCCTCATGCTGTCTGCCTCCCTGCAGACTCCAGCACCTATGCCACCTTCCTCTTTAACGCCTTCGACACCGACCACGATGGCTCCGTCAGCTTTGAGGTGAGCTCTGGCCAAGGAGGGGTTGATGGGGTGCAATGGGGCAAGGAGAGCACATCCCTTCAGGGACCATGGGCTGGGGTCAGCAATGTTATTACAGATGGATGAAGAGCTTTGCAGGCCTAGTGGAGTTTATTAAATTCCCAGAGGCAACAGAAAACCAATGAAAAGCAAAAAAAGGGGCGTTCTGGGCTTTCTGTATTTTCTGGGTAGGGTTGTGCAGCCATGGCTGGGTCTTGTTCAGGCTTTGGCTGAGCAGCAGGTCATGATGCATGTTGTCCTCTTGGTTGCTGTGACCCAGAGGAGTAGTGTGGGAAATGTATGGGGTTAAGCAAATTTTTCTCCCCCAGCTCTTTTTGATGCCTAACATTTTACCTTGTCACATCAGCTTTGGGGCTGAGTTCCTCTCTGCAGGAGAATCAAGCAGGGCTGTACCCTGTGTGTCTCTGAGGCCCTTTTTGGCTGTAACTCCCATTTTCTTGCCTTGTCCATCCTTGCAGGACTTTGTGTCTGGGCTGTCCACCATCCTGCGGGGCACCATTGATGATCGCCTGAACTGGGCCTTCAACCTCTATGACCTGAACAAAGATGGCTGCATCACCAAAGAGGTGAGATGGGGGGTCCAGACTGGACCCCAGGGTTGGTGCAAGTCTGTACCTGGCAGGGACAGGGCAGAACTTGGAGGTATTAGCTGAGCTCTGGAGCAGAGCTCAGGGGATAAATTTTTAACTGAGCTCAACTTTGCAAGTATCCCTCCTGGCCCCCTGGCACTGGTGTGATTCTGGGATGGAGGGTGGATGAGTGAGTGGTGTGCAGCTTTGGGGCTCCATTGCACATGCACACATGGCCCCACACTGAGCAGAGCCAACAGAAACACATTTGAGCACCCCACAGGTCCTTCAGGAACATCAAGAAAAAGGTGCTGGGTTGGAGACCAGGTGGAGGCAAAGCTCCACGTTGACACTGCAACCCTGCTCCCTCTCCCATCAGGAAATGCTGGACATCATGAAGTCCATCTATGACATGATGGGCAAATATACCTACCCGGCCATGCGGGAGGAAGCCCCCCGGGAGCATGTGGAGAACTTCTTCCAGGTGAGCTGAGTACATCCTGGGGAAGCAGAGCTCCAGCACAGAGCTGCAGTGGGTGCAGTAGAAAACACCCCACTGTGGGGATGAAGCAGGGCTGTGCTGGTCTTGTTGGTGTTTGGGCATGCCTGGGGCAAGAGGTGCACTGTGTCCAGCCCCTGTGGGACCTGGGCAGGGGTACCAGGTGCTCCCTAGGGCTGGGGCTGTCCCTGCTATGCCCCCTGTGCTGTGCTTGTCTGCAGAAAATGGACCGGAATAAGGATGGCGTGGTGACAATCGAGGAGTTCCTGGAGTCATGCCAGAAGGTAAAGTCACCAACAGCTCTTCTCTGAGCTAGGTCACCACCCTCTTCCTTGAGGACCTTTGTCCCTTCTGCTTCCTTCCTGCAGAGAGGGGGTGAAGCCAGGGCTCCCAGGGACAAGGCTGGAGCTTTGGGAACTGTACCCATGCCAGCATCCTCATACAGATAGGGAAAGCCATGGATCCCAGTAGGGCTTGGAAACTGCCTGTAATCCCTGGGGTTCTTGTCCCGTGTGCCACAGTTGCCATGAGGGTAAAGCCAGGTTTGGGGGAGCTGCCCAGATTGCTGTTCTGTGCCCAACATGCCTGCTTCCTACCTGCTCCTGACAGGATGAGAACATCATGCGATCCATGCAGCTCTTCGACAGCGTGATTTAGCTCCCAGACCTGCCTCCAGACGAGCTCTCCTGACACTGGGCCCAGAACCTTCTTCTCTCTCTTGACTTTTCCTTTGAGACTCCCCTCCTCTGGCTGCACAGACATCCCCATGGAAAGGGGCCTTCCTTCCCTGAGATGCAGTTGGCGCCGAGATCTTCCCTTTCCCCTGGCCCAGCTCTGCTTTCCTTGGGGAATCCCAAGCAGGTGCTCCCAGATGTTGGAGCATGGGCATGGCTGGCACAGGATGAGAATTTCACCTGGATGTACCTCCCTGCACTCAATCCCAGTGGAAAGGATGCATCCTGGGCTGCAATAGAGGTTTTCCCTGTGCACACCACCCTGTGCAGCCACAGCTCACCTACCCTGATCCTCCCCAGCCCCAGGAGCCCCCAGTCCCGGCTCCAGCCCAAATCCTCCAGCAACACTGTCTAGAAACCAATGAAGTCTCGCAATGGGCACAGCCAGTGCCTCGGCTTTCTCCCCTGCCCTGGCTGTGCCCTGCTGTGGGAAGCATGTTCATTGTGTCCACTGTGAGCCACCGGCCACCCTCCCTGTCCTGACACTGGGGCAGTGGGTGGGCAGAGGGGCTGTCCTGGAGAAGGCAGCCATGTGAGCCCTTGGGGTTCATTGCTGCCTGAGCTATGGGGAGCATCCCCTGATCCCAGGGATCCTGGTTAGACAAGGGTCTTCCTGACAGGGGCAGAGGGGAGGCTAAAGGGACCCCCAAGGTGATTTTTTGTGGCCCTTATATCCCAGGATGGAGGATGCAGGGCTGGGAGAGCTGCGACCTCAGCCCCTGTCCCTCAGGTTTGGGGTGCTGGCACAGGGGGACCCCAGGCATCCCCTTTGAGGCTCCAGTGAGGAGAGACACCCTTTCCAACCCCTCCTGAGGGCATGACAGCCAGGGTATGGGGACACGTGGAAGAAGAAGATGGGGGTGTCTGATGGCCATTCTGGCCCCATAAGCCTCCCAGCCATGCTCCTGGCATCATTTGCTATTGACCTTTCCCTGTTCCTGTGCCCTGGCCCATCCCAGCCCACCTGCTGCCCCAGGGACTGGGGAATGAGCAGTGAGGCAGAGAGGTGTCCCCTCCCTGAGCTGGTGATATGGCTGAGCTGGCAGCTCCTGGAGGAGAAGGTTGAGCTGGGGTTAGACAGGAGTCACTGCTTCGCTGCTGGCAGGCTGGAGGGTCACCTTGGGGCAGGGGGCTCTTCTCCTTTTCCCAACATGGCCATGTGAGGGCCTGCTTGGGCATCTTGGGGATGGGGACCCTGGGTGTTTTTGTCACCACCAGCTCCTTGTAGATGGTTGTGTGCAGGCAGGCCTGTCCTGCCCACACACCACTCCAAGTCATAGCTGGGAGAGTGATGCCCATGGGCTAATGATCCCATGCCAGCTCCCGAATCCCCTCACAGGCACTGGGAATGCACCCAACCCTGGCAGCCCCAGAGAGAGCTCCATTCTCTGTATCCTTGGCCAGGGGTGGTTTGGCTGGCTTGAGCTGTGATATCTGGGATCAGCACCCATGCTGGGCCAGACCCAGGCTGAGCCCCTGGGGTTGGAGACATTAGAATTTAACCCCTGGGGCTCTGAGCCAAAGCTATGGGGCTGCTTCCCAGGGGGACTGTCCCTGTCCCAGCCCTTGCAGATATCACATGTTTTTTAGGCTCATTTGACACATTAATTATCTCGCAGACATGATGTGTTTTTCAGGTTCATCCAACTCACTGTTCATCTCACAGACCTGTTCCCAGGTTTGCTGTGGGGCTGAGCTCCCACTTGCATTCTCCTAAGGATGGGAGGGCCTTACCCCTCCATCTCTTTGGCCCTGTTCTCCCTCCCAGCTCTCTGGGGTACCCATTGTTTGCTGCCATGTGGAGCACCTGCCGCCTCCTCCCTCACGCTGTAGGTCGCATGGTGTGACCCCCCTGCCCCGGGGCATGGTGACCCACACCCCGCTTGGCATCTCCAGTCTGTATATTTTGTATTATAACAATTATATGAGTTAAAAAACAAAACAAAAAACCAACAAAAAACCAATAAAATCTAACCACAATCGCTATGCACACTACTGTTACGTCTTTGCATCTGTCAGCTGCGTGGGATGGGAGGGCAAGACAAACAAGGGGTCTCTGCAGAGGGTTGGTGTCCTTTTTGGGGTGCTGTGGTTGCAGGGTGCTCTGCATGGGTGCTCTGGGAGGTTGCATGGGAGACAGGGTGCACACTGAGCTAGTCATGCTGTTGGTGGTCCTGTAAATAGAGCTTCCCCTGCTAAGAGGCTGTAGGTGTAACGGTTAAAAAGCTCTTACATCAAGTGTGTCACATTTCAGGAGTCAGCCTGCCAGGTGTGTTTTCAGCTTGTCACAGATCCTGCTGGGTGAACAAAAGTTTGGGACCAGGTGGCCCTTGTTAGGATGTTACATTTAAGGCTGAGCTAACAAGAACACGGTCACCTGCCACCTTGAGGAGGTAGGTATGGACTGGAAAGGGGCTTTTCTTAGGACAATCACTGGTTGTTGGAAAAATTCAGCATTGGGAACTGGGAAAAATTAAGTAAACACTCATGTAAGTAAGAAAGTAGCAGAACAAGAGAGGAATGGACCTGATGTGGGAGGGCAAAATGGTCCAGCATTCTACAGTCTGTGGTCCAGGAACTGAAAGCTCAAAGCAAAGAGCTGCCAGGAGACTGAACATCTTAAAAGGATGGGCTCTGGCTGTGGGGGGAATTATCATTGTGGGACTGGGTAAGCAGCAAGTCTGATCTTTCCAAAGCCTCTGACTCTCCAGGGACCTTTTTGGGCTGCTGGCCATCACCCAGGGCTGTGTATGGCAGTGTGAATGGGTCTGAGCACGTTTTCCCCTCTAACCCACTTTTCCCGGTATATCCTATCCCCTGAGCTCTGTTTCGCTGATTGCTATTTTGGGCAATGACATCCAAGGGCTTGATGTGCCCTCTTGTGGCACAGGGATGCTGTGAGCTACTGACGGGATCCCTTGGGTCCCTGTCCTCAGGGTGAAGGGCTGGAAAGAGGCTGAGGTGATAATGGGAAAAACAGCACTGTGGGGCTCAGCCTTCGAATGCTGCCGTAGCCTTTTCATATGAAATGGGAAAAGGTTCATGCAGGGAGTGTAGCTTCTGGAGCAGGCAGTGGGGAAGCACCCCAGGAGTCAAAAATAATCTGTTTAGCTCTCCCCCAAACAGACTCTTAGGAAGGGCCCAAGGGCAGGGAGGCCTGGATCTTTAGGTGTGCCTTCAGCTTGCTATAAGAAGCTGCTGTGTGAGCGAGCTTGGATGACCCTTGTTAGTAGGAGGTGGCATTTAAGGGTGGATAGCCAAGTCATTTGGTCTATGATGAGAACAGAGAATAAGAGCTGATGGATCCTTGGAAAAGGGCAGTCTTGTGTTGCTTCCAGACAAGTTTTTCCCAGCTTTCAGAGGAAAAATTAAAAGTAGCTATGTGGTAAAACAGCTGAGCAACTGGATGAGGCAGCTGATCAGCCTGGGGCAGTGATTCTCTCCAGCATCCTGAATACTGACAAGAAACACAAGCGTTTTGTAAAAGGATGAATGAGATTGCAACACTGGGAGAACCATTGCTGTGGGATTATTCTGCCATCATCAGAGATACTGTGCACACCTTCAGGGTCTTTTGTGACCCTGTAGTCACTGCCCAGCTCTGGGGGTGCGTGAAAGTCCTGTGTGTTCTCCACCCAGATTCTGTGCATTTCTTCTCTCTAACACTTCTGTAAAGTCTGCTCGTGTAACAATACAATTTAGCTGGTTCCTATTTAGGGCATCTGTACAATTTCTATTTTTGCTCTTTGAAGGCTTTGGTAGTAACTAGAGATGCCCCGTGGCCAGGGGCTCTGCTGCAGCTTCCTGAGCCTGGGTAGTGACAGTGCAGGAAACTCAGCCGTCTTCAGTTTCTTGTCATGCCCTTGTTATCAGTGGGAATAAGTGGAAACGTGGCTGAAACGTGATGTGTCTGCCCTGATGTCTGCAGGTGTTCTCCAGCCCTTCCTCATGAGCTGGGATTTTCAGCAGCTCTTTGTTAACTTGTTTCTTGTTGGCTAGTATGTGCTGCAGTCTCCCCATGCTGGGAAGGCCAGCAGGATCAGCGCACTGTCCCCTCTCCACAGTCACAAGAGAGCCCATCTCAGTCACTTGTGCTCCCATGTGGCTGCAGCAGGAGAGATGCTGTGTGACCTTAGGCCGCTCCTCTGATCTACTGATACCATCTCAGCTCCTCATCCCACCCTTCGGCATTCTTGTGGCCTTTTCCCGGTGCTGTGTCCTGGTGCCGTGTCCCTGTTACAGGTTTTCCTGTCTAATAAATCCGACAGAGTCTGGCCAATTAAGCAAATTATTTCATTAAGCAAGCGATAATAAGCAAAACAGTGTTGGGTGGCCGGGGAGTCTCCTGCTCCACCAACAGCGCGCACCCGACCCCAATTAGTCCGTGTTCTTATACTCTGCTTCTTCCGCTATTTCCCGCTTTTATATATATACTTTTTGCTGGTATCTTCTTCCCGCTTTTATATATATGCTTTTTGCTGGTATCTTCTGCATCTGCACAGCCAATTGTTAGGGGGTCGTTTTCTGCCTCCCGTGGTCGTGGGGAGGAAGGCCACACTCTTCCTCTTCTACCCTTCCGTTGACCTCTCTAGCTGTCTTGTGTAACTTCTCGGGAATGCTTACATTGTTTACAGAACAGGAGGTATGCGGTTATCTTCTCCTAGCGGTTATCTTTTGCTAGCTTAAGCAACTTCTTTCTACAAAGCCTTGGCTTAAAAGTACATAGCTCGTTAAGATTTGATTCACACACTCTTCCATAGTTATTGCATCCCGGTGCCGTGTCCCGGTGCCGGTCGGAGCTCTCCCACAAGCGGGTCAGGCCCCTCGGGAACCCGTGCGCCGCTCGCTCCCGCGCAGGCGCGCTCCTGCGGGGGAGCAGGGCCGCGCAGCGCATGCGCAGAGCTGAGGTAAACACGCCGTTCCCCACCTGCTTCCCTACACAAACCCCAGCGCGCATGCGCGCTGCCCCGCCGCCGCTTCCCCC
>VZTB01002654.1:1611445-1634343 GCA_013397245.1 Thryothorus ludovicianus | reverse complement strand
CCGCCGCTTCCTCTGCGGAGTCGTCGAAGGTGAGAGCTTTGAGAGGGGGGTCTCCCCTGGGAGACAGGGCTGCAGGAGAACGGGGGGGGTTCGGTGTCCGCGGGAGACCGGGGCTGGGCTGGTCCCAGCCGGCTTTGCTTTGCCGTCTCCTCCCCCGCCCGGAGGAGCCCGCTCGGCGGGGAGGTGCCGTGCGGTTCTTGGCCGGGACTCCGCCAGGGTGGGGAGGAGCCGCGGCTCCCGGGCGGGGCTTCTGCCCCCGGGGCTTGCGCTGGAGCGGGGAGCGCCCTTTGATGGCAGCTGTGCGGCGGGGCGAGGGCCGGCCCGCCTGGCACCCGGCGCGGCGCTGATTCCTCAGAGGCCGGGGCGGTGCTGGGCTCCCCGCTCGTACGTGTCTCAAGGGGGAAGTGGGAGAGAGCGGAGCTACCGCGCGATTACCCCGGCTGTACGCGCTCCTCCTGCGCTCCAGAGGCTCACATCGAGCCCTGAGTAGGGAACGGGATTCTGCAGACGTCTGCTCAGTGATTTATATTAAATGCACCTTGTTCTCTAAAGTGCTATACCCTATCATTTTAATTGTAGAACAGTCCTGTCTTTTAGCATAGTTGCACCATTAAAAGATTTAAATTCTTGTTGAAGCTGCCGAATAAAGGGACTTTTTGTTGTTCTTAGTAATGCATTTCTGATAGGTCAGTTAAAGGTAGATGGTTGAAAGTCAACAGGAAATGTGGTTTATACCCAGCTTAGCAGTTGGTTTAAAGTTGTTTCTTTCCCATGATCTCGTCTTATTTCTATACCGATAATGATTTTCCAGTAGGAAAACAAAATGATTAGCAGATGGAATGGAGAGGGGAACAGGCAGTTTATGAAAGTCAGTATCTGCATAGCTTTGAAGACTGTTTTCGGTTTATATCTTATGAAAAAAACAACGATCATTTGGCTGCTGTAAATATGACTGTGAGAGGTGAATTGGTAGGGCTTAAATACAATCAGTGTGGAGAAAAATGCCTTTTTTTTGCTAATAGACTTAATTCTGTGAGGGTAGATGCCAAATTGAAGGCTTTGGAGACACATAACAGTGAAGAGAAACATAGATTATAACAGATTATAACAGCATGTTTTCTCCTGATACCCCTGGAACATTGCTTGTTTGTCCAGGTTTCCATCGGAACCACTGAGAATTCCATAATAATTTTTCTTGTCATGTTAGTTACATTGTTGGTTGCCTCAGCATTTATTTTGTTGCAGGTGTTCTTGAGTATACTGTGCACAAAACAAAGCAATAAAATGGCCTCTGCCCGATGAAGCCATCAAACACTGGTTAGGAATTACCAGTCTAACAATAATATGTGTGCGGGGAAAAAAGGAATAGGGAAGTGTTTAAAAAAAAAAAAAGGCAAACGAAAAACCACCACCAACAGAAAAACAAACTTGTGGTGAACGAGGTAAACAGTCATGAGTGAAAGCATCTGTCTGATTAGTGACTCAAGGGAATTATAGAGTCAAGAGAAAAACAGGAATTAACTTCAGAAATGTAGATAAATACTTAACGTAGAGTAGTGGCTAACACTGACTAAGGTGTAGTAAGATTAGAGCACTGAAATGGAGAATTTGGGTCTCGGGTTGAAAAGGCAGAGGGCAATTGGCCAAATACTGGGTGTGCACTCTAAGAATGTGAAGAGCATATGCCACTTATCAAATTCATTGTTTTGCAGAGTAATAAGGTTTAAGATTGCTGAATGCAGAGCTTTGGTGCACTGCCTCTAGGATGTCTTGACTTTTGGTGATGGAGTGCGTGGTAACGGGATGAAGGATTTTGGCATGATTGCTTGACTTTGTATTAATCTTACACACAGTCCTGAGGGAGTAATACAAAACTAGGTCGATTTTTTTTTTTTTTTTTAGTAGGACAGAAAGATCCAAGAATTGTAATTAGCTGGTGACAGTAGTAACCTAAGAAATGTGGTGACAGATGGAAAGGTATTGCTACAGATTAGCTAGTTATGTTCAGCCTCATTTAATTAGTTTTTGGTGGGTGTTTCTTTCTTTTATTTTTTTTTTAATAGGAGGCCGTACTCTGCTTTAGGTTTGTAGGTCTGAAACAGCAGTATCATAAGTAAAGCAAAAGTGTGAGCAAATTATGAGGCATAGGGGATATTCATTATGTTTCACAGGATTTCACTTCTTGTGTGAATTCTGGGCACCATCAGAGTTAGGAAACTATTGTGAAAATAAGAAATTCTTTCTCGGTGAAGTAAACTGGGAGGTTTTCAGGCTTCTCAGCTCTCTCTTGTTCCCTGTTGAACTGGGCAGTTGTGAGAAGTAGTTGCTCAGTTTTGCCACGTTGTGGTGCCAGGCAGTTTGAGATCACTCATAGAGAGAATAATCCTGGAAACTTGAGCCTCTTGCTTTAAGCTCCTTACAGGAGCATTGTACACTTAACATGTAACTGAAATACAATATATAAAAAAATGGCTTCAATTGCATCAGTGTGGAGTTTTGGAAGGTGGAAGAGCGATTGTGACCTCCATGAGTCTGAATATTTACAGGTTTACACGGGTGAATAGCTTTGGAAATGAAGATACTTTTTACCTTTTGAACTGGTGTTCTATGGGGATTTGTGAGCTTTGTGTATTAGTAGTATCATTCATCACTGAGTGGCCATGCCGTTTGAAAATAAGAGCTTATTAAATTTCATGTTATTTTAGTCTCTGGTCTTTGCATGGACTGCAAGCTGAAGCTTTGTTTTGAAGTGCCCACTTGTGGTTGAACTGTTTGCACATAGGTCTGTGTAAGTTGGCTTGACTAAGAGGGCATTGAGAGTGCTTTTTTTAAAGTATTATGTTTCTAGAATGGAGGGATTAGATTTAAAGCCAGAAGCAGCTGCAATTTCTGTGGAATTGTATGACTCTAAAATCACTTGTGTAGATGCTTTTATTTATGATTATTCACAGACATAGTATTAGCTTGTAGAATGTGGAAATGGTAAAGTGGGATATCAGTTTGCAACTTAATTTTGACAAAGAGCCTATTAAGAATAAATAAATTAAATCCTTAGCGTTTTGTTGACTCGCACATTTTTTTTAATTACACATTATCTTCTCCATTATGTATTTATATATTCTGTGTATATACATCAGAGACTGTACCTGGTTAAGAATTTTTGAGCTGGTAAATATTTTCACAAATGTCTTCAGTGTTCACCTTAAAATCAAATCTGTTTTGTAGGTGTCTGGAATGGTAGTTTAATTAGGTTATAACTGTTCAGTCTGCTGCTATAATAATGCTGACTTGACTTGTCAAGGGCATATGCTCAGGAACACAGTTTGTATTCTGAAAATAAATTGCTTCAGTGGCCAGGATTACAAGACTTTAGATCATAAGAAATAAAACAAGTTATAATTGCATTTTAAATTTAGATCAGTTTAGATTATTACACTTTCCTTGTCCTAACTATATTTTTTTTCCCTTTCTGCTTTGGGAAGCTTTTTGTCAAACGTAGCAAAAGGGGAAGAAAATGGTGAATTGTAATACAAAGTTTTGTGAATCAGGCCGAATCTAACTGGATATTCTAATCTTGTTGCCCATAGGATTTTATGGAAGACCTTGGGTGATGGAGCAGAGGAAAGAACTTTTTAGAAGGCAAGTCATGTTTCCTCTTACTGCAGCACATTCCATTGGAATGTAATCATAAACTTCCACTTAAGTCTGGAAAGAATTATTGTTCTAACCTAGAGCAACTTTCTGCCTAATATCTGTATTCTTGGGGAAAGTTATTGTGACTTAATAGTACATGTTCAGTGAAGAAAAAAAAATAGATTGAGTAAAAGAATAACATGAAGTAAAAGACAGAATTCCTGAATTTGTAGGCTATTTGAAGGCTTTTTTCCTGTGTTTTCAGGCTACAGAAATGGGGACTGAATACATACCTGTATGCTCCAAAGGATGACTACAAGCACAGGATGTTTTGGCGAGAAATGTACTCTGTGGAGGAAGCAGGTAATGGCCTTATTTCTCCTCTGTGTTTTCTATAAGTAGATTTTTGAATGAATTGTTTATTGTTATAGATACTTGTGTGAGTTTAATTACAGTAGCCATTCCCAAAGGTGACTGAAAACCTCTTTTTAATACCCTGCAGGTGTGTTTATTGGAGCTTTGGAACAAACATGGATTTACTTATTGTAACTATAGCTGCAGATGATTTCTGAACTGCTTTTAAGGCTTTGTCTTACAAAATTTACTTTTTGTCACAGGAAAGGTTGCTTAGCCTTATTCCTCTGGCTCTTGAATGTCTGGACCGTATTTTGAAGTAGAAATTATTTTCTTTAAAAAAGGAAAAAAAGATTGATGAGCAAATAGCATGTCTTTTCATGTGTTTCATTAAGTCCTTGTCTCAATGAAAACAGTACCTGTTAGAAAAACAGCCTTTAACCAGTTAGTCAAAACATAAAAGGTCTAGTGTGAGTTGTTTTATCCACCTCTGGCATTTATGGGATTTATGATGCTTTATTAGACTGAGGGGATTATAGTTTTCCTTGGGTGAGGGGAAAAATTATATGCTCTTGAAATTAAATAATCCCTCTTGGAGGCCTCTTTTAATCAATGCAGAAGAATACTGTAGAGGATACTGCAAGGTAATATCCAATAACAGCAAAGATTTTTAAATATGCTAAAAATAATTATCTTTATTCATTGCAAGATTGTTTCTTAAAGCAACTACTTCTGCAAAGTGATATTAAATCCCATTTTTTCCTGTGCCCAAGCTTCAGTCATATGAGTAGTGTATAAGCCACTGTCACATGGGGTGATATTACTGCAATAAATTGTTAGTATGTGTTAATATGTGTTAGAAAAAGTGAGTAATAATTCTAGAGCTGTTGCTGTATATACTATGGAAACAGACTATATCCATATTTGTCTCACAGCACTGAGATAAAGAAAATTTTTAAAACATTTATAAAAATTTTAACATGGAAAATGAGAATACAGGGACAGTTGTTATATTCCTTTTAGCATAATTGCTGAAAAATCTTGCAAATAAATTTATATTCTTTGCTGTGTTAGTTTTAAGAAATTCCAGCAATTATTTTTTCTAATTATGATAGAAGAGGTATCTGCACTTTATATAATATACTTTAAATGATGTCTGAGAATTTTTTTTTTAATTATTGAATCCTTCTGAAATATTTTAATTTCCAGAGCAGCTAATGACTCTAATATCAGCTGCACGAGAGCATGAAATAGAATTCATCTATGCAATCTCACCTGGACTTGACATCACTTTCTCCAATCCTAAAGAAGTATCCACGTTGAAACGTAAGCTGGACCAGGTAAGGATGACACAAATTTAGCACAGTTCTAGTCTTGCTTAATCTGGAAGCTCCAATTCCCTGCTCACTCTTGCAGCTTTTCACCAGCTTCTTGAACCTTTTCAGTGTTGGTTTCCAATGGATGTGTTCAAGTTGAGTTGCAGAAGTAGCAAGTGAAAACTTTGATTTTTAAAAAAAATTCTTGTGTTGGATGCTGAAGGCTATTTTTGTCTTCAGAGTATTTCAAAATCTTGAAGCCAAGATGCACTGCTAAAGCAAGAACTCTAGCCCACAATCAATGCCTTTGCAAACCTGACATGCACATCTTCTTTGTACTCCTGACTCCTCTCCTTTGTCCAAGAGCTGTTACAGAATTAGCTTTTTTCCCAGCTGTCCATCCTGTGAGATCAGCTTTGGATGGTTAAAACTGGAACAGATTGTAGGTCTTTAAAGGTCTAATCTTTGAGAGAAGCAGAGCTATGTGTCAGAGACAGGCATTCATTGTGAATAGAAACCATAGTCTGTCTTGCCTCCACTATATTCCCATTCCTAAAGCTGTCTCTAAGGTAGATTAGATTTAAAAATCCTACAGTTTAATTAAAAGATGCAATAATAATTTAACAAACTAAACATTTTGCTCTTGTCTCTTGTATAGGTTTCTCAGTTTGGCTGCAGATCTTTTGCACTGCTGTTTGATGATATTGATCACAACATGTGTGCAGCAGACAAAGAAGTTTTCAGTTCTTTTGCTCATGCTCAAGTCTCAATCACAAATGAAATCTATCAATATCTAGGAGAACCAGACACATTCCTTTTCTGTCCTACAGGTAAAACGAGCAGAATAGTTCCATTCAGCCTTACAGGAGGGGGACTGTTACCTTACTGTTTGAAAAGCTGGGCTAACATCTAATAACTGCCTTAAGGAGTATTTTGGGGTTGATTGAAGAAATTGACTTACAAATAAAAGTTTGATTATTCAGATGTATGCAAAGAGTTTTCCAAATTTATGAACCTCTGAAAGGCTCAATGCCAAGCAAGTAAGGCAGCTTGACAGAACAATTCAAGAAGTTTGAACTGAGATTTAGGCTAATGAAAAAAATTTTTTTCCTAATTTGAACTGAAATCTTTGCTTCTTGAATTAGCAGGTTGTTAGTTTCTAAGAATTTTTTTAAAGTAGGTAGTCTATGCTTATGGCTGTCACTGGTTCCTATTTTTAATAGGATTGCTCACTTCTCTAGTCACCAAGTTGCTTTTTTTATCAAAAATTATTTTTAGTTTATCCTCTTACATTGTAGTATTCTGCTTCTGTTGCAGACCTTAACTTTACAGACATATATTCCAGTCTTAAAATTTTTAAGTATTTGCACTTTGTAAGGAATGTATTTCATTTCCAAGGGTGGTATTGTCTCAGTGTGTTTGTGGGACAGTTGGGTATTTTGTCACACGTATGCATCGTTCTAGTAACAGTGACATTCTCTTTTCCTGCACAGAGTACTGTGGAACTTTCTGTTATCCAAATGTTGCCCAGTCACCCTATTTACGGACTGTAGGAGAAAAACTGCTCCCTGGAATTGAAGTGTTATGGACAGGTAAAGATTGAACTACTTGGGGGTTGAATCTTCAAGTATATGCAAAGCCCTCTGATTATCCCATTTCCTGCTTAGGTCCGAAAGTTGTATCCAAAGACATTCCAGTAGAATCCATTGAAGAAGTTTCTAAGATCATCAGGAGAGCACCAGTTATCTGGGATAACATTCATGCTAATGATTATGATCAAAAGAGGCTTTTTCTTGGGCCCTACAAGGGTCGTTCAACTGAACTCATCCCTCGACTAAAGGGTGTTCTGACCAATCCTAACTGTGAATTTGAAGCCAACTATGTTGCCATTCACACACTTGCAACCTGGTACAAGTCTAACATGAATGGAGTGAGAAAAGATGTGGTGATGAGTAAGTATGCATAACTGTTTGTTGGATCTATGCTTAACCATAGAAATCATACCAGTTCTTGGTGTTTTTAATGATCTTGTCTCTTCCTCACCAACTTCTTATGATCACCTAGCCTTTTCTGTTCCATAAATAAATGGCAGTTGCCTGAAAGATAATGATCTTGCTTTACTGACTTCCTGGAGCCTATCTGTAGTGCATGGTAACAAATAATTTCTTAGTCTTCAAAGATTTCTGTGGTTATGTAATTAACACTCTTGGAAAGCAAGTTTAATGCCCAAATTTTAAATGTGTCCATGGATATGATTTCATTGGAATAGAAGCAGTCCAGATCAGAAGACACCCTGAATGTCAGGGTGTCTGGTTTCTATGTTGACAATATTGGTGACTGTAATTTTCCTTTTTTTTTTTTCTATTTAGGTCTGGTAACTTGTCCTTTATGTGAAGTAAGCCCCTGACTTACTGAATGCCTTGTCTGACATCTATTTTTTGCAATTTTAAATTAAACTAACGTGATAACGTTTTTAAATTTGTCTCTGTAGCTGATACTGAAGACAGCACAGTTTCAATCCAGATTAAATTGGAAAATGAGGGGAGTGATGAAGATATTGAAACAGATGTTCTCTACAGCCCACAAATGGCCCTGAAGCTGGCCTTAACAGAATGGTTACAGGAATTTGGAGTACCTCAGCAATACAGCAGTGAGTGAGATTTGGTATCATTCTGGGGCTGGTAGAAAAATGGTGTTAGATGTCCAGTATTTGTGTTTAGATTAAAGATATGTTACAGATCCTGGCAATTCATACACTTCAGCTGGAAATATTTTCTGCCTTAGTAGCTGGGGAGCCTTAATTAAAAATTAAGAATGCTTGATGTTCTGCAGTGTGCTTGTAATGCTCTGACTGATCAACAGAAGCAGTCTTGATGTATTGTCCTTGGCACTTTGGAAAGAATGCAGGAAAAGGTCTGGATCTTGCTAGTCCTAGTCCTTACTAGACTTCAGTGGAACTTGAGAGAATAGGAAGTACTGTGGAGTTGGCTTTTTTCAAGTTGATGTTAGATTGTCATAAAAACCAGTTCTAGTCCTGAAGACTCTGTTCTTCCAGTTGTTTGAAGATAGTTTTACTTTCCTGAGTTTGTCTACATAAACCATCTGAGTTCCTTCCAGCACTGTATACCTTTTTTGTACCAGTGGGAGCTTGGGATATGAGGGAAAATCTGTTTTTCTCTCGTGTGGGTTTCAGGTGATCAAAGCATCTTTCTGTGGTAACTGGTGATGGAATGAGGGAGTCTGTTCCCTAACTGCTCTGGTGCATTTATGCTTTTGAGCTGCTGTAGACTTTTGTATCTTTCTAATACTCAGCTGCAGCAGAAACACTGGGTGAGGAGTAGTAATTAAGGAGTCAGTCTTCCTCCATTTTCACAGTATAGTTTAAGTTGGAAGGGACTTCTTGAGATCTATCTTGAGCCTAACAACCTTGGCCAGGGAGGGTGAGTTAGAGCAGATTGTCCAAGATTGTATCTGGTAATGTTTTGAATGTCTCAGTTTTCCCTAGGTTTAAGACTGTTTTGAATTTGAAATATTTAAGCCTCAGCTTATCATTTTAAGTTTTTATTATGAACTATCCTTTATTTTCAAATACAACTTTACCAAGTCAGTTGATGCAGAGCGAAAAATAGTTATTTTGAGAGCTCTTTATTCTGATGACATAGTTAAAAACGCTGCTGGCAGCACGTTAATGTTAAATAATTTACCTAGCTTTTTCTTTGTCCTATCTTTGCTTGCCAGTTATGTGAAAAGGAAACTTGCAAAGCTCAAAGTCAGTAGTTAGAATTACATTGACAGAAGTGAACAGGCAAAGTACCAAAAGGAAGGTGTGCTGATAGGATGCTGTGATAACAAAATCATCCATCATTTGCAGGAGTTGCTGATTTGAATGCTGGTTGGCAGATATTGAAAACTAAACTTGTTTCTTCCTATTCTCAGGTAGGCAAGTGGCCCACAGTGGTGCTAAAACCTCTGTAGGGGATGTAGGGCCCCTGGTGGCACCATCCTCTTTAAATGCAGCCACAGTGGTTACCACGGTGTACCAGGAGCCCATCATGAGCCAGGGTGCGGCGCTGAGCAGCGACTCACCGGCCCTGGCCAAGGAGGAGGAGAAGAAGCAATCTGATGAGGAACCAATGGACATGGTGGTGGAAAAACAAGATGATGCAGACAAGAATGCAAACCAGATACTGACAGATATTGCCGAAGCCAAGATGGCAGAGGAGCTGAAGCCAATGGATACGGATAAGGAGAGTATAGTTGAGTCAAAGTCTCCAGAGATGTCTATGCAGGAAGACTCTGGTAGTGACATTGCACCTATGCAGACTGATGAACAAGTTAACAAAGAACATTTTGTGCCTGGGCCGAATGAAAAGCCTCTTTACACAGTAGAACCAGTGACTTTAGAGGACTTACAGCTTCTTGCTGACTTATTTTACCTTCCTTATGAACATGGACCCAAAGGTGCACAGATGCTGAGGGAATTCCAGTGGCTCAGAGCAAATAGCAGTGTTGTCAGCGTTAATTGCAAAGGAAAGGATGCAGAAAAAGTGAGTGCAAATCTTGTTTCTCTCCTTTTATGTCAAAATCCCAAGCAGTTTTATCTGTTGTCTGTAATAGAGACTGATGTTCTGCTTAGTAGGACCTGAAAGATAGTGTATAATGAACCACAGATCACAGTAATTTTCATTCCTCCAGTGGAATCTACTGTTTTAAGCCCTGTAGTGCCGTGTATCTGTGAAAGCAGTTTGGTATCTGCATGTGACCAGTGTTCCCTGTACTGGCCTCACTCCTAACAGCCATAGAGAATATCTGTGAGTCATGTATGGTGTGGCAGTCCATCCTGGTAAAATGAAGTAATGAATTGTGTAGTCGTCCTCCATCTCTAGAATACCTCTCCTCTCTAGGAGCCTGTGTTTGATCTTGTGGATCTTTTTCGTAGATAGAAGAATGGCGTAACCGAGCAGCCAAGTTTGAAGAGATGTGCAGCTTGGTGATGGGCATGTTCACTCGCCTCTCCAATTGTGCCAACAGGACAATCCTTTATGACATGTACTCCTACGTCTGGGATATCAAGAGTATTATGTCAATGGTGAAATCTTTTGTGCAGTGGTTAGGTAGGTGCATTGGGAGCCATTATAATCCCAGATAGCATATTTTTTATATGTGTTTTTAATTAGCCCACGGGGAAAACTGAAGTATTAGGCAAATGTGTTTTCTTGGACAGGGGGTCTGCTTTGACCCTGTTTTAAAGGTTTTCTGTCTTGCTATTTGAAGCAATGCTTGCAGTGAGTTTGCTTTGCTATTAAAAGTGAAGGCTGCTGGATGCTTAAGATTGGAGACCTTGATTTTCTTCTTGGGCTAATGAAACTTGAATCTCATCTGACACGTAAGTGTTGACTTTAACTTACTCTTGACTGAATGCACACTGGACTATGCCATGTAACTCCTTGGATGCCCTGCTGTATAATTGGAAATGACACTACGAAATGTGATCACATCAGCCATCTGCTGTTTGCTCTGTCCTGATAACATTATTGCTGTCTTCAACAGACCTTTCAATGGGCCTGGCCATGAGGAAGGTGATCCTCCCAGCCCCTGTGCGCATGCGAGCTTTAGCATAAGGCTATTCTGGTGCAGAATAATTTCCTTTAAACACCTTCCAAATTGCTGATTTTTAAATTTTATTTTTTTTTTATATATTTTAGTTTTTGGTCATGGGTGGAAATTGTGGAGCTCTCTGGACAGATTTAGTCTGAGAATTAAAATGATCTTGAAACAATTTTGGTTTTTTATTTTGTTTTTTTTTTTTTAATGTGTGGCACTTTCTTCTTTGTTTTGTTTTGTTGATTTTTTTGGTTTTTTTTTTTTCCTCTGAAAGATTTTTGGGAGATCCTAAGTTGGCAGATAGCACCAGCATGGCCTGGGTAATTCTAGTCACCTCATTTCACTTTCAGGTTTCAATCCAACTGTAAGGAATATGCTGTGGAGTTGCTTGACATACACAGCAGACAGCAAAGCTGATGGTCTCGAGTCACACTTTCTGTAGCTGTCACAAACCTCACAGTGGCTAACCATTACACAACCTTGGTCTAATCCTAGTGTTTGGATTGTCTTTAAATTATATTCTTGAATACTGGCAGATTTAAGCAGGGACAGAGAAGACCTGTTAAATCATCAACTTGATCTGTGCCCAACAAATTCCTCTGTTTTGTGCTTATTAAATATCTGATCCCTAAACTTATAGTTGAAAATGAAGAGAGCTTTTAAGACTGCCTTCTGCAAAGCACTGAGAATAAAACCTAGTGGGGGAGGAAAACTGAGCAGCATTGGAGTATGTTAAGATTTCTCTAACAACTTCATGCTGTTTTAAAAGCCTTAGTTTGTGCATTTTTACATGTAACACAACTCCTCCAACTTTACTATCCTTGCTGTATGTTGACCTTTAGCTTGACAGAATGCTCTCTTCTTGATAACTTAATCTGCTTACAACTCTAGGCCAAAGCTCTATAAAGGGTATAGTGATTCTTGTAGTCTTTGAAAACATCGAGGGCCCAATGCAGATTGCATTTCAGAATTATCAACTATGTACTAAATTCAGCTGAAATTGTTTTCAGCGTCCCTGCAAAGTTGTGTTCAAGTCTCTAAATGCATCAAATATTTGGAGTAGTTCACAGAGGAAGCCAACTCAGTAAACATGAACTCTGCTAAATTTGGCACTATTCTGTTCCAGTACTGGTATTAGGTAGTTGAAAAATTCAGGGTTTTTCACATGTATAGTTCAATACTCTTATGCTAACAGTGCTTCTGTGAGAGGGGCCATTTTTGTCTTCAACTTGTGTTTTGTCACTAGTGTAAGTACAGAGTAGATGTCTTTGATAAAATTCCTCATATAAAGTCAAGTACATTACAAATCCAAACAAGTTAGTTTTCACAGTGGTGTGCTCAATGGTCCACTGGATGTTCACTTTCTTCACCTCTCCTCCCAAGTCCAGCTAGCATTCAGTCCCTTAAATTAGTGTGGCTGTACAGTACTATGGATTACTAATGACTTCTATTGTCTTCTTCCCCATTGTGTACAGATGGGAGAATCCTCAGCACAAGTTTCTACTGCTATTGGATGGACAGCGCCAGATGTTCACAGCGCGTCGTCATTAATTAATTAAAATGGAAAGGTTTTGTCTGTGAGGCAGCTCAGATAGATTAGATGTACAGCAGGCATGAACTGAAGTCACATTTGCGCAGCGACTAAGGCATTAACTATGTTTTTCATTTATACAGCTCTTCATTCACACAGCTCTTTACTGTAATGATTGGAAGTGCTAGTTAAGTTGTAGTCTCAAAGGACAGACAGATACTGTCTTCCAAGTTATTGACTAAATCTCGTTGGGAAGGATATCTTATGTGAGAATTCTAAAATGGGGGAGTAAACCAAATTTGATTTCTGGTGTTTGGATTGTTTCTGAAATTTATCATACTTAGAGTAGCTTGTACTTAACCTATATTCCTAAACTCACATAAATGTCAAACTTGGCACACTTTGGGACTCTCTGACTAGCACAACATACTTATCTGTACTGATCTGAGACTGTTACTTGAACAGGAGGTAGATTGCTGTCCACAAAAGGAAAAGAGTATTTGCGCTGCTCCTCTTGTCAGAAAACTAGGCGGGTAATTGAGATCTCCACTCCAGATACCACTTGGCTTTTTTTTCTCTCCTGAGCTGTCATTTATGTTACTCGGTGAGAGCTGCAGTGCCTTGCTGGCAGAACAGTGTTAAAAATCAAACAGCCAGCAGAAGCTTCTTTTCTAAAACAAGTGCAAGCTAAAGCTAAGCACTGCAATGGGCCTGGTTGAGCAGCAGGCTCCCTGGTACATCCAGTATGCCTGTGGAAATAAAAATCCACATACAAAAAGCAAAGCTAGTAGTGGCCACTAAAGTGTATTAGTTAAATTGTGAGTTAATTCCAGTTAACACTACTTAGCTTTTTAATCCGCCAACGGTATTGTGAAGATGTGGCTTGGATTATGTAAATGTGTAGTCTCTTGCAAGAATGCTGTTTCATACAACTGTCCTGGCTGCCTGGTCTGTTCTAAACTGTTTGCATATATTGCTAGTCCTAGTTTTCTGACAAGATTAGAAACAATCAGTACTAAAATGTGACTTCAGAAAGGTCCGTTTTTTTTTTCAGGGGCTGTGATAATGGCATTTGTTTGATCTAAAAGTTACGGTAGTAGCTTCCAAGATGTCAGATTTTCATAGGTGAAATGAATGTTTCTGACACAAATACGCAAAAAAAAGTTCAAAATGTGTGGGAAGTCTACGTAGTTCTATATGGCACCACTCTTGTGCCTTCTGGTCTAGAATGAAGTGTGTAGCTGAATTGCCTTACCTGTCTGCTACAGGTAATCAAAAATTTGAAATACCACAATTAGTGCGCAAGCATATAAGCTTTATAAATTATACATTATTACAGCCCCTCCCCCTCCCCAAGCCCTGGATTCTAGCTCAGTTAGAGAGCTTTTTCCACAAGTGTATGTTAGCTTTTTGGACATGTAAGACACCCAGGAAATCCCCCTTCTCGTAACATTCTCCGCTTGGATCTGATCTCAACAGGGTGTCGTAGTCAATCTTCAGCACAGTTCTTAAGTGGAGACCAAGAACCCTGGGCCTTTAGAGGTGGTCTAGCAGGAGAGTTCCAGGTATCAATATGACTTCACAACTGAATGACATTTTCTTTGTTTTATGAGAAACCTTTTGTTGCACATCAGAGGTCTGGAAGGATTGGTCTGCCGAAGGCTTTCTGGTCCAAAGCCCATTAGCCTTACAGCTTGGTTTAAAATAATTTTCCTCCCCTTTCTACAGTAATTTCTCAAGGAGATGCTGCCTGTCCCACGCGCATGCGAAGCGCAGCGGCTTTAGTTGTACATTTCACATTGTTTCTTTGCAGGTCGCACAGCATTTTTACCTGCGCCCGCAATTGCACAATGCGCGCATGCTTGTCTGCCAATGGGAATTCCATGAGCAAAAGGGATCATCATCCAAATTTTGGTTCCTCTCAAAATAACGCTGGGATGCGCTTTATCGCGAGGAGTTCAATTGGCAAATATTCCTAAGTCGCTGTTTTTGCCATGTGCAGATTTGTTCATGGATTTTTCAGGCGCTGTACTTTTCCCCCCTCACAGGTGCTCTGCGCGCAGCAAATTGAATCAGCGCATTGCTTTTGGGATAAAGCGTCTCCTCTGGCCAGTTAACCCTCTTCAGACCAAACCTTTCCTCCTGACATTCTGTGTTCTTAGACAGTGTAGATATGATTGGTAAAAAGTTTTTTAAAGCAGTTAAGATTAACAGACTCCTAATGTGCTGTGTCAGTTGAATATTTTAGAACACCAATTGGATATTTTCTATTCAAATAAGGTCTTTGCATTTGTAAAGCATACCAACCCCACCTTCTTCTGGGGTAGCAAGTAGCAAATGTTATTTTGGGAGTCTGCAGTGCACACCCAAGAGTGATGGGTTTTGTTGTTCATACAGTTATATTAAGTATTTTGTTTCCACAGCGTTTGCTGCCTATTGATGGGGCAAATGACCTCTTTTTTCAACCACCTCCATTAACACCCACTTCCAAAGTGTACACCATACGACCCTACTTCCCTAAAGATGAGGTAACTGCTTTTGACACTTGTCATCTTTGTTGTTAGTGATGCACTTCCTTTTGTGGCAACAGTGGTTACTGCTGAGTCCCCTCTTCCCCTAATGAAGCATGTGTCTGAAATCTTGCACAAGGCACAAATGCCAGCTCACAAGAAAACTGAGGTCAAGTGGTATGGCTCTGGATCAGCAACGTGCTGTGCAGCAGTACGTGTACACTCACAGCTTGATTCCCAGCCTCCCACCCCCTCACCTTTTAAATCTGTAAGTGCCTTCCTTATTTATGAAAGACAAGGTACATTTGTTCACAACTGGTAAAGGAATTCTTGCAGCAGGGAGGCATGCAGTGAGTGGATTAACCTTAGAGGGTGGGTGTGTATTCCTGTTTCTCTCAGTGGTTGTTGTGGTACCTGCTGGTATTTGGTATAGGCAGAATATTGATACTGCATCTCAAAATGGAGCTGAAAAATGTGATCATGGTGCAGCCATTCATATCACTTTAATTACAGCTGGAAGCTTTTTGGTCTGATTTTGAAAGTGTTGTTAAATCTGCTTTGGAGTGTTTGATACTTTGAAATCAGGATTAGTTGTTATTGATCAGTGCTTTTTACCTTTTCTGTTTTCTGAATGGATCTGTGATGTAGTTTCTTTCCTATTAGCTTGGCACGGAGAATACTTGAAAGTGAGGTATCAGCCAAAAGTCAGTTAATTCTTTATGGAAGTAGTTTAAACAATGTAGGGGTTAATGCAGCTTGAAATCTTGCATTGGTAGATGCACTGAGATGAAACAGGAGTTTCTGGGTTGAGTTTGCAGTATTAACTCCAAAGCCAGTCAGACATACGAGGCTGACACATGAAGGTTCCTTTTCCTGCCACTTCTAGGCCAGCTCAGTCCTGTGCTGTTCCCACAAGCAGTACAGCAGCCTTTTCCAGACCTTTGTGCAGGACTCCACCTAAGCCGACTTGTTCTTTTGTAAAAAATGGAATTGATGTTTCTAAACCACCTTAGCAATCAGAGGTGCAGCTGAGCATGCGCTCGTAAAGAATAATTCTTCTAAGGAAGAAAGAGATGTGTCAAATGCAAAGCATTTTTGTTACAAAAAAAAAAAAAAAGAGTAAGTTTCTTATTTAAGACATTACTGATACAAATTTGTTCTTTTAAAGAGCTTCAGGTAAAAGCCTTTTAACATGCAGGATCTGTCTGTCCTTTGCTGGACTCAAACATCAGAGATTTTGTGAAGGGACATTGTAGCAATGGTTGTGTTCACTGAGTATTTAGTATCTAACCCCCAGAGTTAATCCTGTGCTGTTACAAGAGCAGCAGCTTGACCTCCAGCCTTTCCTTCCCTGCCATTCAACTTCACTGCAATGTTTTTGAAGGCAACTTTGAGTTACTTTCAGGGGAGAAGTGGAGGGAATGCCATCCTTTTGCATAGATGGATACTTTTGATCTCTGGTGGGTCTGTGACTGTCCATTCCAGGTTACAGTATAGCTGTTAATGACATACTCTCTTTTGAATGTGACTGCTAAGTTGACATCATCTCTTTTCTCCTCTTAGGCATCTGTGTATAAGATCTGCAGAGAAATGTATGCTGATGGAGCTGATCAACCCTTCCATAGTTTACCAGATTTAATTGGAGACAAGTATGTATTAGGAATAAGTGTCATGCAGAGGTGGTTCTGAAAGATAGAGTTTTGATAGTATATTTAATTTGAATTTTTAGAATTGTGTGTGGGAAGAATACAAAGAACATTTGAGGTAGATAAAATAATTTACTCTAAGGAGATTGGGATTTTGATTCCCTAAAGAAACTGCTGACATTTGCACCTCAGTTCATGTGCTGATCACCTGTTGTGAGCTGTTAGAAAATAAATTTAGCTGAAACTTCTGTATTATGAAACCTATGCATCATAGTATTTTATTTCACATTTTGTGAAAGTATATAATGAGAGTATCCATAATCTGTAGGTGCCCTCTGGTATTTTTTCTAACTTACTGTAGTTCTTAAAGTAGAATTGACAGATTTTTGAGGTGCAGTCTCCCAGCCAAGTGCCTCAAGTTTTTTTCTGAAGTACATGTACAAACTTTTTACAAAGATAAGCAATAATAGATAAAGTTTAAAAAAAAAAAAAGGGGCATTAAATCTGAGCTGTAAAATTTGCTACTTTGAGTGGATTTTTTTTTGTTTCAGGTGTTTAATTTAGATAGAATTTTATAGAGAGTCTGCTCTGAGTGACAGTAAGGCAGTTAAGAAAGGATATGTAACTGGTATCAGACAATACCCAAAGGAAATTATGAAAGCAAGGAAATAATGGCAGCAGAGCAACTAAGAGCAAAAGCTGAAAAGCAGTGTGTATGGAATTAAACTGTGGATTCCTGAGGTGCAGTTGTTGCTTGTAGCTGAGTTTTTACAGCTGATAGTCAATAAATCTTTGTTGGAACTAATTCCATGACTGGAGGACTCACATCTTTGGCTGACCCTGGAGTTTCCTCCATGGTACCTGAAGGGCATACTTGGTCAAACTGACCTTCTTTTGACTGAATTTGCACTTTTTTTTTCCTGCAGGTTAGTTGGAGGTCTGCTCACCCTCAGCCTGGATTACTGCTTCGTCTTAGAAGATGAGGATGGCATATGTGGTTATGCTTTGGGAACAGTTGATGTAACTCCCTTCATTAAGAAATGCAAAATGTCTTGGATCCCTTTCATGCAAGAAAAATATACTAAACCAAATAGTGACAAGGAGCTGTCTGAGGCAGAGGTTGGTATAACCTATAAGATCAGAAATGTATGCTGAAGTCTTTCCAAAGTGGGTTTGTTTTTTTTGAGCTCACATTAAATTCAGGTTTTGCACCTTTCTGAACACTTTGAGCATGTGTTAAAGCACCTGATGTATCAGAAGGACACAGTAAAATTATTAATTGCCATGAGGTGTTCTTAAGTAGTAACCAGTGCAGTAAATGTAAAGCACCTTCATCTGGAGAAAATGACATTTTGAAAGTAAAGTATTGCTCCTGCTCTGTTTTACTGCAAAACGCAGTATTGGTTTCCCCATGCTGCAAGTAGAGCACTGAAAGTCACATCAGTTTAAGTACTGAAAAACAAATTTAAGAGCATTTGGTTTTGGTGTGAAAAGCTGTGAGCTGTTTGTGGAGTGTGACAGCTGTAAATGGTTCAAAGTAACCTAAAACTGCCCAATAAAAAGGCAAAGAAACAAAGAAGAATATCTCTGCAAACTATGTGTTGGCTTATGTTTTCTTTCACTTGAAGTATGGGTCACTAAAAAGGAGCTTAGCATGCCTCTTTTGATGGTCTGAGGAGCTTTTCTAGCCCATCTTTTTGTCTAGAGTACACACAGCAATCAGCAGATGAGGAACTGAGTGGCCATCAGAGGTGTAGCTGAAAGGCTGCTGGTTTGGAGATACCATGAGCAAAGCAGTCTCCCCTGATAAAGATAAATGAAAATGAAAAGCTGGATAATTATTAAATACCTGTTTCCCATATTCTTTTCAGAAAATAATGCTAAGCTTCCATGAAGAACAAGAAGTATTGCCAGAATCCTTCCTTGCTAATTTCCCATCTTTGATAAAGATTGATATCCACAAAAAAGTGACAGATCCAAGTGTGGCCAAAAGTATGATGGCCTGCCTGCTCTCTTCTCTAAAGGCTAATGGTAAGTTTCTTGCACTTAGAATTCCTTGTTTCCTAACTACATGTCATTTCTAGGGTGCAAGGCAAACTTAGGAAGATTTGGGTAAATAATTACAAAGGCTTTAAAACAACTAACCTCTGCTGCTGCCTTGAAAAAGGGAACTTTTCATTTTAGCCATTATCTTACAAATTAGAAGATAGGCAGAACTGAGGGAGCAATTTGGCACTGAGAGCACACAGCTTTACATCTTGGACACTGCACAAAAGTCTATATTTTCCCTGCTGGCATTGGTAATGAGGCTTTTCTTTTTAAGTTTGACTGTGTGCACTGGTGGGTAATTACCAAACCTTCAGTATGGGAAATGCTTGGCTGCCTGCCCTGACTGCACACCCCACACTCACAGTTCCTTTGTGCCACTTGGTACCCTCTTGCAATGCTTTTTTTGGAGCCAGTATCAGATATTTTTGTGTGCAGTGAAAGGTGTGCAGGGGATTTGTTCAGACTGATGGATGTCTGCAGTCCTGTGAGGGAATGGAAAGCTGTGCTGCCATAAGTCTGAACTCCTGGGTGGCACTATGCTCCATGTGGAATTGGATCACTGATTTACCTGTTAAAATAGTGGGAACTCTAGGAATATTTTATGTCTGTGCTTTTTACAGTACCTCTTTTCCTACAGTGTTTTGTTTCTTTTCTTTCTTCTTCAGGCTCCCGTGGGGCTTTTTGTGAAGTGAGACCAGATGATAAAAGAATCTTGGAATTTTACAGCAAGCTGGGTTGCTTTGAAATTGCTAAAATGGAAGGATTTCCAAAGGATGTTGTTATCCTTGGAAGAAGCCTTTGAAGTGCTTGACAGTGAACTGTTCCAGTACTGTAGACCCTTAACAGCTGGGCAGGTAGTGGTGGGGATCTTCATATGGTCTAACTGCACAAAGCCAGCAATAAGCCAGCTTGGTAAAAGGGGCTATGCGAAAATCACCCATCACACATTCAGACTGTCATTTGTTGGAAGGGGATAATGCTGCTGAAAACATTGTTATAACAAAGAGAAACCTTGTCCTCTCCTGGTCCTGTGTGAAGTGCCAAGGAATCTTGCATGGGCTATAGCTTCTCAATCGGTGCTGTGGTTGACGACAGTTCTCTGCGTTCAAGTGTCAACAGAAAATTGGTGTCTGGCAGAATGCCTATAAAGATGCAGGTTTTTTTCTTTGTCATAGAGCAGGATGTGCAATTGGAAGTTGCAGAAATGGGAGGGATTGCTTGTGTCAATCAGCATTTTTAAAGATAAGTAGTTACAGTTCTATTTTTTACTACCTTTATGCTTGTTGATAAAGCAATGACCCATTGTCACTTCTAATGACCATTGGTTCAAGCTTTGTGTTTTGTTAGGGACAAATGTGCAGTGGTCTGTGGCAGAAGTCACTCAATGACAAAATTGTAAATCTCAGTGTATATAAACTTAGCTGTATGCTAACTTTTTGTTTACTGGTTTTGTAACTTTTTCTTTTGAAAAGTGACATGGTATAGGTCCAAGATGGCACTTTTGAAAAACCTAAGACCACAATGGAGAACAAGTCTGTCCTCAGCACTGACCTTTCTTACTGTGCCTCATATCCAGGGCTAGGAACTGACCATCTTGGGAAAGGGGAGCAGATCCCAACTGACCCTTCCTTCAGATAGCAGTTTGTCACTGCTTGAGGGTATCATTCTCCTGGGACTGAAACAGCAATTCACAGGATGCTTTGCTGAACCCGTTAATTTTGGTAACGTTCGCGTGGGATTATGGATGAAAGATGGTGAGAGGGAGAGAGAGCTGGCCCACAGCTGGGATTTGTCCTTGGAAGAGTCACCATGTTTCAAAGCCTGTTCGTACTAGTTTGATTAAATCAGGGTCTTCAAGTCCTGCACATTTGTATCAAATAACTTTTCTATACGAAATGCCACAATAAGCACATTTTTACACATTATTTAAATGGTTATCTACTTTTAAATGTTCCAAGAGTTTAATGTTTTTACCCAGGATGGACATGCTTGGTGATGGGATGGAACTGGCATTGTATGGGACCTGGTAGTCAGGTGGTTGGATTATTTAATGGAAATGGTGTTTCACAGTAGTCCCAGTGTCCCAGACAGGTGATTGGACAATGGTATGCACTTTGCAGTACTTTGTTTCTTCCACCTGCTGCCATCAGCTGTCTGTATCTTATGTTTAAATTTTCCTGGGGTTTTTTTCAGTGGTGCACAAAGGAAGCTTGGTTGCTCTTACAAGCCTCCAGGTGCATAGAAGTTGATTTGCAACATGTAATGAATGGCATTAAGACTGCAGTAATGCTCTCTGCAACCTGTAAGGAGATGCTGTGTTTGGCCTTCTGGTGCAGTCACGTGCAAGATGTTTCTTTAATTTTTTTTTTCCTTTGCAGAATGTGAATGATTTTTAATGCAGTAGCAAAGTATTTAAGTTGAAACAAGTTCATTTCATTTTTAGAGAGAGGTATGGGGTTGTGCTGTGGGATTTCATTAAGTCCAAGCTGAATGCCACTAGTTTTTATACAGCTTTGAGTGCATGTTGAGTACCTGATACCTTGATTTACCAGGTGGGAAAATTTAATTTCTTCATGGATACCAGGCTCGACTTATTTTATCTGGATGCATAACATTACAGCGTAGGATGCTTGTGGCCTTATTTCTTGGCTTTTAAGGAGTTGCCACATTTTCTCTTCCTATGAATTTGTTATTATTATAGAAGTTAATTGTCTAAGCCTATGGAATGTCAGGCCAATACCATCATTCTAGGATTGTAAAGTGATATGTTGACATATCTTTCATGGTTATGAATTTTCATTAAGGTTGGAATGCCACTTTCATTAATCTGTTTTAGATCAACAGTATCTGTAGCAGAAAAAGACCTGTAAAACTGTATTTGAAGACCATGCGAGAAATAGAATAAAAATTGAGAAGTGAATGTAAATGAATGTGTATTTTGTGTATGAGCTGATCCAGAACCAGAAGTGGTTCAGCGATGTACATTACTTCACACTGTGTTTGATGCCTCAGGATCAGCTGTCAGAGACTTGTGTCTGGTTTTGGTGTTGGCAGTTGTACATCCACAGAATTAACTTGACAAGATAAATACTGAGATACCTAAAGTGACTAGCTTTCTGCTTAGTGTGACAGCCAAGCAAAGGGATGGGCCAGGGGTATGAAAAGGAGCTTTTTCCTGAGGTTCACTTCACAAGGGTTTTTCCACCTGCTGCACAAGTGCACACACTGCTGTTGTGGTTCAGAAGCTGTGCAGTGTGGAGAACAGGATAACACACAAATCAAGCAGGGAAGTTAGCAGGTGAAGACTTTTCTCCTGGCCCAGTAAATGTTCTCTGTTAAAATAATAATGCTTTGCATACAGGTGACTCTTTTCTTAAAGGTTCACGAGGTTATGACAGACTTGTCTCTCTACAACACGTGTTGGCCTGGGAAAAGGGATTAGGCTCTGGTGTTGTGCCAGACTCTTTTCCTTTAAGGGAGCATAATGCAGCAGGGATGCTCCTGCCTCCAGGGTGTGGTGGCTGCAGACAGGTCAGGTCCGGTCAGAGCAGCTGCTGAGAAGCACATGGGTGTGCTTGTGTAACCACTGCTGCACGAGCAGCAGCAATGGTTCTTTCTGGGACCTGGTTCAGCTTTTCAAACCTCTTCAGTCAGGTTTTTCTTGAACCCTCTCCAGCTCAAGCAAAGTGAGTGGTTGGCTAGTAGAGGTCTCTGCGGTGGGAGCAGAGCCAGGTTCGTCTCCAGAATGCAGTTGTAAGCTCGTTGTTAGTGGGGTTTAATTTGGCTGCTCCTCTTGGCAGCACCGAGCAGACTGCTTCCCGTTCTGCTTTGAAAGGCCGGTCCAGCCCTCTCCTTGCTGGAGACTTTGAAGTAGGATGTTTCCTTCTGCGCTCAAACGCTCCTGTGCCGCAGTCCCCAGTGTCAGGTCACGCTGCGCTTGCCCGTGCTTAAAGGGATGGAGATGAGCAGGGCCCTCCCTCCAACCTTGTCTCCCTCCTGTCCCCCGGTGCCCCTCTTTGTGCCCTCAGCCCCCCGGCTCTGTGGGTGTCCTTACCTCCTCCCTAGTGCTGCCACCGTGGGCCAGGACGGTGCCCCAGAGAAGGTGAGCAGCCGGTAGTAAGGGCCATTTTTCCAGTGTGGCGTTTCCACAACTGGCGGTGGGCTCAGTAAATGCTGAAGGACCAGGATGGGCAGGAAACAGCCTTTTATTGGGAATTAAACTAGCGGGGCGCCGCCGCAGGCCCCTGTGGTTCGG
>VZTB01002654.1:1596134-1611178 GCA_013397245.1 Thryothorus ludovicianus | reverse complement strand
AGCGTTAGGGGGGGCAGGGAGGCAGGAGATACACGAGGTATGAAGAGACACGCGGAGAGCGTTAACGTGCCGGGGGAGGACGGTGTGGGGACAGCGGGTGTGAGCGGGCTTGGGACGCAGCAGGCACATGCTGGGGGGCCCGAGGCGCTCCGGGGAGAGCTGCGTGCGGAATTGGTGTTCTGGCGGCTTTAGAGGGCCGGGATTAATGGGGCGCTGGGTTGGCAGCCCCGGCTCTCGCCGGCCTCTCCCGCTCGTCCGGTTAATCCCCGCGCTCCCACGTCAGCGTTTCGTGGGCGCCTGTCGCAGGGCGGTGGAGCCGCGTCCCTCCTCTCTGGGAGGGGTTTCGGCCGGGCCGTGGCAGCCCCGCCACACGTGGCCCTGAGCTGCTCGCACGGTGTGACAGAATGTGTCACAAACGCGTGTGCGGGCAGCGCCCAGCCCGGCAGGAGTTGCAGCTCCTCAGGCCTTTTATGCACCTGGGGTTTGGTCCTCCTTTCGGTAAGTTGGATATATAAGCATGGGAAGTAGAAGTCCTGCCCCGGGCTGAGCTCGTGAAGGCTGATTCCTCTGCCTTGGGAATGCCGGCACTGGTATGCAGGGCTCAGCTCTGTGTTTTTCCGATCAGCCTCACGCTGGTGAATCATCCTGCAACGAGCAAACTCACCCAGGGCAGTTCAGTCCCTCCTTTTGGTTGGCTGAATCCTAATCCTAAAAGCAAAGGGCGTAGTTATGCATCTCCCTTGTTTTTGTAACTGAAGAAGTATGTAATAAAATATGTCTCAAAACTTCCCTTGAGGGACTCCCGCTCCCCTTGAGTTGTACCTCATCATTCAGGTCTGGCACTCCGTGTCTGTGTCGCTGCTTCCAGACTCCCATCCAAGAAAAAGTTGTACTGGCGATGGCATGAGCAGAGTCACTGTTTTGTCTGCTCCCTCCTGTTTCCCACAGTGGTGTGCCCTGACTGATCTCTCTGGAGGGGAAGAACCTTGCCCTGCCAGTGCTTGGGAACCTTGGGTGCCCATGACCATTGTTTCACGGCAGCCCACTTTGGGGACACCAGGTTTTGTCTCTGCATGGTGCAGAGGAGGGTGCGTAGTTTTCTGGGACCCTGGAGCCCAGGGTCTGATGCTGCTCCTCACACAAGAAAATAAGGAGTTTTAGGAATGCCACATGAATGCCTGGCCAGGGCTCACCCTCAGAACCCTTTGCCTGTAGCGACTGGTGTGTAATGTTTGTTACTGCTTTTTCAATCTCCTTCTAGGCTGTGAGCTGACTGCCAGTACTAAATCCTACACATTTCAGGTGGATGAAGATGACTCTGACCACATTTTGGCACTGTCTGTGGTAGGAGAAATGTGAATTAACTGTGCTTGTTTTCTCCTGTAGTCACCCATATCCTTATGCCCCTTTTCCAGCCTCATCCTCCTTTCTTGGCTGGACTGGATCAAGGGACTCCCTTGGCTGAGGTCCCAGGACTGGCTGCTCTCAGGGCAGGACACAGTGTCCATCATAGAGAGGTGCTTGTGCAAAGCCTTTGGTGGCAGGAGACTTCTGACTTGGGGAATGCTCCAGGTAGATGGTGAAGAAAAATATTTTTCCCTTGTATTTGACTTTGCTGGAGCTTCACACCAGATTCACACCAACCGGGTCTCTGGCTTATTGCTCCTCAAGCCCAGAGAGGTGCAGGGTTTCATTCCTGGCTCTCCCTGGGGGGTATTTTCTATCCTGGGAGCACAGAACCTGCCAGCATGGATCAGACCAGCAGAAAATGCAGCCCTGGTGCCATCCCTTGAGGTGACTGTGGTAACAATTGTCACAGCTGGGAAAGGCACAGAGCCCTCTTTGAGACAGTCAGGGAACAATAGCTACAGGGTTGTTCAGTGCTTTCCCTATTTTGTGGAGCAGCAGCCCCACATCTTGCATGACATCTGAGCTGATAGCACTGCTGTGGGTTACTTGTCCTGTGGAGAGCTCCAGCTGTCCCAGATGTGTCCCTTGGGAGAGCATTTGTTCACAGTCTCCACTCCCACCCAGGTGTGCCTCACTGATGGGGCCAAGGACGAGTGCAACGTGGTGGAAGTTGTTGGGCGAAACCACGAGAACCAAGAGATCGCTGTGCCTGTGGCTAATCTGAAGTTGTCATGCCAGCCCTTGGTAAGAGGCTGCTTTGAAGACTTGGGGGTGGTTGGCTGCTGGGAACAGAACAGCTCTGGATGTTTGTGGATCCTGATCTAGCATCTGCAGCTCACATGCGAGTGCCCTGGGTACCCTTGGCCTGGCTGCAGATGCCCACAGATGACAATGTGTAACTGGCCCAGGTGCTGTACTGGTATTCTGCTCTTTGCCTCTGCCCCTAGCTCAGCTCCATCTCTGTTCTTTGCAGTTGAGTCTGGACAACTTCAAGCTGCAGCCTCCAGTGACGTTTCGCCTGGCAGCGGGCTCTGGCCCAGTGCACCTCACCGGCTGGCACAGGATCAGTAAGGACTGAAGGGTGGGGAAAAGCCTGGGAGGAGTGAGGGGTGTGAAGGGATTCCAGCGTTAACAACGGCCAGGGAGCCTCTGGGAGATGCACTGGGTACTTCCTGGCATGCATGCTCTGTCCCTCGTTTGTGCTGGTTCCCCAGGGGCCATTTCAGTGCAGGGATTCCTTCCCTACCATAAGGCCTTGCATGGGAAAAGGGGTCTGGACGTCTCAAACTGTCCCTTTTTTTCATGTCTCTTTCCTCTCTGAGACCTCCCTCCAGCTGAGATGCTGTTTATTTCCCACTGTTAGCTGCTGTGAAAACTGCTTCAGAGCTCCTTGGGCAGCTCTGCTCTTGGGCTGTCTCCTAGGCCAGTTTCATTTGCACAGACATGCTTTGGTGAGTAACAGTTCCTTGTGTGTCCCAGTGCACAGGGAAGATACTTCCTTTGAGGAGGATGATGACTTGTCTGAGGAGGATGAGGAGGAGCTTCCTCCTATTATGCCAGCCAAGAAGTAGGAAGAGGAAGCAGTAACTTGTCTCCAGGCAAGGTGAGGGGCCAGGCTACCTTGGAGGAATGTTTTGGGTGCTGTGATCCTGGTGTGGCAAGTGTGGGTGGAAGATGGTGCTGAAGTCTGCTGGTCTCAACCTGGTTCTTTCCCTAGGTATTCACTGGGACTTCTCTCCCTGGATGGTTTTTACCTTGGACACCAGTTGCCAGGACCTCAACTTTTTTTTTTCTTTTTATGCTGCTTTAACTTTTTGAGGAGCAGGGGCTGCTCCCAGCACTGCAGTGTCTCCTTTCACACAACCCTGGGAAGTTGATCCCAAAACTGGATGGATGCTGCTGGTATATCCCCTCTCCCTGGCTCCTGTTCTGGAAGTTGGGGATGGAGAAGGTGATCCTTGTGCCTTTTTGCTGTCTTGGACCTCTGCTCTGTGCACTTCCTTTCCCTGGCTGTGAAATCCTCAGTCCTGGCCCCTTTTCCAGCAGATGGATATAAAGCCAGCTGTTTGACAGACACTTTCACTGATTCTAATGTGTTTGCTTTTGCTTACTCACAGTTTGATGATTTTTATATGCTTGGAAGTGTGGAAGTGGGGCCCAGGCTCTGTTCTTGACTGCAGTTATGATGGGGTGGGAGCTCACAGCCTGTCTGGTTTGGGGGAGGTTCTGGCTCAATGTGCATTGTAAAGAACTGTTCTTACACTCAATAAAGATCTCTCAGGCATCAGGTCTGAAGAAATGTCACTGCTGGCTGGCAGGTTCTTCCCATGCACGCTTCAGTGGGGCAAGTTTGAGCTGTGACCTTTGCTGAGGAGTGGTGTCCCTCCACGCCTGGGTACCTGGAGAGGGTTTGATCCTTTCTGCATTCAGCCAGGTGGCATTTCTTACCTATGGTGGCTGGTTCTGCCCTTTAATATTTCTCTAGTGGTTTCTGTGCAATTAGTCTTGTATTTTCGACCCATGTGTCAATGCCTGTCCCAGTCCTCCCTGTCTGAGACACGGGATGTTCCTGGGAAGCACCATGGACTGTTCTGTCATGCTGGCTCTTGCTGATGCCTTGGGACAGTGAGTTTCTCAGTCACCTGGACTCATGTAGGAAATCCAGGGTGGATTCTTATCTCAGGCTTCTTTCTAGATTTTGTTTCCTCTGGAACACGTGCAGCTCCTTTCACCTGCCCACTGTTTCCCTCTGTCCACAAAGAGACCTGGCTTAGCTCTGAGAACGAGGCTTCAAAGCCACTTGCAGCAAAGGAAAAAGAACTGAAGATGAGTTGGCTCTGGGGAGATCTTTCTGTGGCATTTCAGTACTTAAAGGGGACTTGTAAGAAATATGAGGACAGAGGTTTTAGCAGGACCTGTTGAGGTAGGACAAGGGGTAATAATTTTAAAAGGGTTTATTTAAATCAAATATAAGGAAAAAAGGCTTTTTGCAATGAGCAAACTGGCACAGGTTGCCCACAGAGGCATTAGATGCTCCATCCCAAAAAAAACATTTAAGATCAGGTTGAACAGGACTCTGAGCAGCCTGATCTAGTTTAAGATGCCCGTCCATGGCAGAGGGGTTGGTGTACACGGCCTTTAAAAAGTGTCTTGCAACCCCAAAAACTCCATGACTCCAAGACCGCTGGCATCCCAACCCCGGGGATCGAGACCCCGGGTGCCTGGGGGGCGCCAGCGGGGAAAGCCGGCTCGGGGGAGCCGAGGGCCGTGTTCGGTGCGCGGCCCCCGCAGCAGCGCGGGGAGGATGCCGGGGGCCCGAGAGGCGGCCGGGGCCGGTGCGGCACCGCCAGGGGGCAGGCGGGCCCTGCGGGACCGGGCACCGGCACCGCCGCTCCGAGCGCCCGGCACACCCCGGGCTGCGAAGGGTGTCCGCGCTGCTGCTCCTCCTTTCCGGAGAGACGGCGGGTGCGGCTGCCAGGGGTCCTGTCCCCCGCGGAGATGCGGTGTCCCCACGGTCCCGTGTGCCCGGGGCTGGCGCTCGGCAAATCCCGTTGCCCCGGGAATTTTGTAAGAAGCGGGACGTTCCCGCAGCTGAGATGGGTGAAAGGAGGCGGTAGCATTCTCCCTGTGTGGCAGGGAATATTAGAGAGGTGTCGGTGGGCACAGCGCACCAGTGCCCTGTGCTGATGGTGCGGGAAAGGAGTCCTGGGCTTTGGATGGAGCTGTGGTTGGGACAGTGCTGGGACAGTGCCCAGCCCCTGGCAGGGCTGGCACCCCATCACCTTGCAGATTGCCCTGGCTATGCACACCTGGAAAGGGTCAGGGGTAATCTGTCTGCCAGACATTGACTGTGCTTGTGTTCTGCGGAACTGCAGCTTGACTCCAGAGGAACAGGAGCCAGCCGTCCATTTTTAACAAGGTGCTCTTGGAAGGGAGGGTTGAGGAAGGCAGCTGGTTCCAAGTCTGGTGGGGAGTGACAAGTGGAGGGAATGGGCACTGCTCAGTCCTGGGAGGGTGGTACTGTTGCTTCACACAGAGTGGAAGAGGCAGTGCCAGCTGATGAGAAGGAGCGTTTGGCCTCTTCCACAATAGAAGGAGATTATTTCAGGGTGCTGGTGTCCTTCAGGGTGTCTAGGTAGCTGGAACAGAGGGAGGCAGGACTGTCCTGGAAAGGGGGCAAACATAGCACCATGGGGGACATGAAGATGATGGCAGGAGGCTTGAGGTGACAAAGCTTGTGCACCCCATGCAGGACCAGCTCAGCTCAAGATTTTGTCACGAGTGCTGACTGGTCCCCAGCACTGCAGCAGGGCAATGCCAGGGAAGTGGGTGCCCCCAACATGGAGGGAGCAATAGAGGGGCGGGGGGTTTTGGTACTGCCAAGCCCCTTTCTAAGTGACTTCAGGAGCTTTGCTTCCTGCTCCCCAGCAATGTCACAGCCTTGATGTGCTCAGCTTGGGGAGAGGGAGATAAATGCTGAAATGTCAGGAGGCTGGGAAGGGGGATGCGCTCACACAGCACTTAATGGGGAAGGATGGGATTACAGGGGTCACGCTAGGTGAGCAGCTTCCTTCGTGGAGCTGATGGTATCAAAGCAGGTGCCTCTGGCTGCAAATACCTTGGGCAAACAAACAGGGCTGTCTAAGAGCAGGTGGGCTCAGGCACGGCTGGGCTGGGGGACACTCAGTGGTGGGGGGGGGCAGGAGGGTTTCTGTGCACAGGGAATGAAGCATGGGGCTCCTGGTGCGAGGGCTGCCTTGTCTTCCATAGCGTGAGGGGGTAATCGAGTTGTTGTGTTTCTGTGTACATACATGAACTCCCCATTCTGGAGACACATGTAAGGTGTGGAGCCATCTCCCAACAGAGCGTGGAGGTGCCAGTACCTGGGAATCCAAATGATGCCCCAGTCCAGGTGATGGCTCTAGTACTGCTCTGGCAGTTGATTTGCTCTGAGCGTCACCCCTCTGCTGCCTCAGGGCTCTGCATGCTGATACAGCTGGTGATGGATCCCTCCCTGCTGTGGCAGCAGTGAGTAACCCTGCCCCTGGCTGAGCCATGCAGCAGGGAAACAGGGCTGTCGTGGAGCTTAATGTGGAGCTTATGATGCATAAGCACTGTGGCTGTGCCCCCATGGTGCCAGGCACTCCACAGCCCTCCCAAGCCAGCCTGCTGCTCCCGGTGAGAAGCTGCTTGCTGCAGGGCCTGGCTCAGGTGCAGCCTCGCTGGGCTGGGGCTTGGCTGCCTCCTCCCGCTGGGTGGCTGGGCTAGGCCAGCAGTTCCCAGAGGATGCTCTGATTTCAGAGGTCAGGTTTGAGTTGCTTTTCCAGGGATGGAAGAGCAGGATGGGGAGCTGCTCTGCTGAGCGTGGCCAGGAAGTGGTTTTCCTTATGATGCCCCAGCGGGTCCTGCCCCGTCAGAGTTCTGGCAGGGTTTCAACTCCTTGTGGCTTAGACCACGGCCCCAGGGCAGCTGAGAAGCACAGCTGTGACTGTGCTGTAGGTGGGGCTGGTCCCCTGCTCCATGAGCTCCCTGTTGCTAGTTCCCACGCTGATCCAGGGTAAAGCTCTTTTTCTCTGAGTCTTGGCTGCCTGAGCTTCAAAGGAAGCGAGGGGGACACCCCGGGAGATGCAGCATCCCATTATCGTGGGGTTCAGCAGCTCTGCGTGGTGGGTAGAGAGCCATGTGGCACCCTGGTGGCAGCAGGAGCCAGAACAAGGGCCAGCAGAGCCACCTTTAGCTGGGACATGGTGGGTGTGATGAGTGTCCTGTTCTCTGAAGTGTTAGCTGACTGCGCCATCCCTGTTCCATCCTGCCGGGCAGTGGGCACGGGTACCTCTGCTATTGCCTCAGGGGGCCACCAGGGCAGGGCAGGCCCTGGCAGAGCTGAGCTGCGAGAAGATTGCAACCGAGGGAGGCAGCAGCAGGATCTGGAAGGGCCAGGCTGCCAGTAATTCCCATCCTCTTCCCACCAACATGCCTTGCAAAGGGAAATGGTGCCGATGCACTGTGTGGGAATGGTTTTCTCTGCTGGAAAAGCTGAATCTCAGGTCTGGTGTCATCTCCTGAATGCTGGTGCTCAGACATGTGCTGGGTCCTCCCCAGGCTGTCTCAAGTTTGTTGGGAACTTGGATGTGTGGCTGTTCACTCACTGACTGTTCTGTGGGAGAGGAAGAGGTTCCTCCAGCTCCCAGTTGCACAGCTGATGCCTGGATTCACATCCTGGCTCAGGGGTTAGCTTGTGCCCAGGGTGGTGGCAGGCTGTGATAATGTGGCTGCTTGTGGTGTGGACTCATGTCCCCAGTCCCACAGCGCTGCCCTGGGTATGAACTAACCCCATGCAGAGGGGGCTGTTTCCATGAAGGTGCTGCTGTGGCAGCTGTGGCTTTTTGTTCTGCAGTAAGGGCACAGTTGGAGAAGCATGGGATAATGTTGGAGCAGAGGTTGTGTGGATATAAATCCACAGACACTCACAGACATGTAAAGCAGGTGCTAAAAGTGGATTTGTTTGGGCTGTGGCAGAGAGCTCCATGCAAGACAGCCTGGGTTGGGGCTCCCTGCAGCTGTCCCCCAGTGTCCCCTCCTGAGCCCCCCATGCAGCCACCCCACATCAGGGCAGTGTTGGCAGCTCTGTGCTCAGCACCCAGAGGTCACAGGTGTCCTGCCCTCCAGCCCCTCCGAGGAGCAAATCTGATCACTCTGCTCTGGGCTGTCCCTGACACTGGCAGAACTGTCACTTCTGGCCACACATCCCTGCCAGGCTGGTGGCATCCAGGGGAATAGGACCTGCATGGAGCATATGGGCTGTGTCCCTATGGGGATTTAGGATGTCTCAGAGTTATTCTCTCGGGGATGCCAGTGGCAGAGCCCTAGGCTGGATGGGCAGAATTTTTCTTCTGTGGTATTCTTGCTGGTGAAGTCTCTGCATAGGACCTGTGGGACACCTCACACTGCTCCATACCTCCAGTCCCTGCTCCCCTGACAGGCTCTTAGGCAGGCAAAGACCCCTGAGCTGCAGTGCATGAGGTTTTTGGGGCTGGATAGGAAGGGTTGTGGCTGATAGGCAGAGCAGAGGATGAGGAGAGCAGAGGGGACAGGGACATTGTTTGTGGCAGGTCTGTCCTGCTAGACCTCCTAATGGTCAGCTCACGGGGGAAGGCAGCATGGTCTAGCAGTGGGGCTTGGCCATTGGGAGGTAGGATTTTGGCTCCTGGGATAAAAAATGGAAGTAGAATGTGTGGAGAGCTCTCAGACTCCATCTGAACTCCCTGGACATTTGCACCTGTGCCTAGGCTGACCTCCTGCAGCCCTGACCCATCCCTGCATATCCTGGAGATGCTGTCTGCACCATGATGGCAGCTTGGGTTGTGCATGCCATGGCCACACTCCAGGGTGGCATGGAGACCCCTGCCACAGCTGGTACTGGGAAGAAACCAGTTACAGGGTGTCTCCAGGCTCTGGCTGTTGTTTTGCCTGTGACCATATGTCCTCTACCTTCCCAAAACACAGAGATCTGCAGAGCAGCACAGAGACCAGGCATGGCCTGGTCATACTAGTTGTCAAGGGGCACAGTTCCTGTGCCAGTCCCCATCCCAGCATGGGGTGTGGGCTGTAGGGTTGACAGAAAATGAAGGGCTTGGATAAGGACTAGCAGGGGGTTTGGGGCAGGTCTGTGGCACGGTGGTCCATTGAAAGGTGGGGGCTGCAGCCAAGCCTGTCTGTCCAACTCCTTTGGGATTCACTCCCACTGGCCCCACTGTCTCTCCCCACAGCCCCAGCTCTCACAGGCCCATGTGGGGTGCCCCGGGGCCTGGCTCCTCGGGGCCAGGGTCAGGATGAGCTGTGGCTCTGCTGGGTTGGGATGTCAAAGGGGCCATAACCCTGGTGTTTTGCAAACTCCTGGGGTCAGTAGTTCAGCTGCCACTGACACAGAGGCCCAGAGACACACACGGGCATTTTGGGTGGATGCTGTAAGCAAACAAACGAAGGTAGAGTTACAGCCAATGTACAGCCCCCCCAGCCATGCTGTTGGTTTTAGGCTTAACCCCACCGTGGGCTGGGTGCAGAAGTCTTTTTCCTAAGAGGACCCAAACCAAGCCAAATTGCCTGGTGGGGCTGACTGGGAACTGAGGAGAGAAAGGAACAGCATTTTGCATCTCTGTCTCAGCTACTCGTGATCCTGAAGGAGCCACAGACCCCATCCCACAGACAAGACACTGACTCCTGGCATTGAGTGATGGGTCCCACCTTCCTGGGTGGCCAGTGTAGCCCCTGCCTGTCTGCCCAGCCTGGCTTTGACATCCCCCCCTCCTTTCCCAGCCCTGCCTGATGATGTGTGGCTGGAGATCCCAGCTTGGGCTGGGGCTATGATTCTGGGGAAGTTGTGCCAGAGAGGAATCTCTTGGGACCAGGTTCTGGAGGTGCTGTTTGGTCTGTACAAGGGGGTCAGGAATAGAACGGAGCTGCCCAAGTGCCATGAGCACACACATCCTCATCCACATGTCTGTGGGTGTCACCCCTTCCCCGTGCATGTGCCATGGCCATTCCTGGTCATGCTGCTTGTTTGCTGACCCCTGTTTGATGCAGAGCAGAATTGCACAAAAATACTCAGCCTTGGGTTTAAATCATGCAGGGTTGGAGATGTTACCTTCTCCCTGAGCTGATCCCACATGAGCTGCCCTCTCTGGGACTCTTTGGTCTTTGTTCCTGGCTTACCTATCTCAAGAACTCTGTGTGGAGCCCTTCCTGAGCTGGGTGGCTGCAGAGCCATCCCAGTTCTCTTTCCTTGCAAATGGATGGGGCCTGAGCATGTCTTGGCCTTGCTCAACTCTGCCAGATCATTATCCATGTACCTGGCTCACTCCATGTGCTGGGTGGGGATGCCAGAGGTGAGACTAGCACTGGGCACAACAGAGGCAAATGCAGGGGATGCTTAACGCCATTGGAAAATCCATGTGTGCGTCCATGGACTGTCCTGGATAACAGGATGATCCCCTGTTCTGCCTGGAAGCCAGGAGTGAAACTGCCACATGCTGAGCCAGCCAGGCTGCCCCTGCTGTGCTGGCAGCCCTGCTGGTGTGAGTGGTGAGCTCTCCTCCGTGTTTCCCAGCCTGGATGGAAGGCAGAGCCCAGCTCTGTCTTCTCTGATCTGCAGGAGCATCGCTGCCTGGGAGCCAGCACTCGGCCAGTGGAGGATGGTGAAGCCAACACTGACACCTGCAATTCCAGGAGCACAGACTGAAATTATGAAGCAAAGGTCATGTTTCCAGAAAGCTGCTGGACAGAGGGACAGGAGGTGGTGAAGGGCAGAGGAGTCAGCCTGATGCCCTGAAAGGAAGCTGTGAGAGCAGGCTGCTGAAGAGTGACCAGAGGGGGCCACATCATCCAGTTTGGTCCTGCACGGGGTGGGCATAGCTCCAGGGGGCTGTGACCAGAACACAGGGGCAGTCTCCTGGCCTGATGTTCCCACCACCCACAAAACATGCCTCAGTCTTGCTGCTAGTAATTGAATACAGAGAAGAATTAATTGTGAGTGGGCTGTGTCTCCCCTCCCCACTCCTCCTTTGCCCTGGGGCTGCCTTGGTGCTGTGGGTAGTGAAGACAAGGTCATTCCCACGTAACACATCCCCATGGGGTTTTGCCAAGTTCCTTCCCTTTGGGGGTGGGGGCAGGTTAATGGTGAGCAGTTGGGATTGCCCCAGGCTGCTCCGTGCTGCTCAGCCATGGAGGAGCTGCTGTTGCCTCTGAAACGCCCCATTAAAGTGGCAGTGAAGGATCAGCAGGCAGGGCTGGGGGCACTGGGCCGCGAGAGTGGGAAGGGTGAGGGTGGAATGGGCTAGTGTCCCTTTGGCTTTTCTGGGAAGCCTCCATGTCTTTATTTTGGGGTGGAAAAAGTTGGTTTATGGCCAAGCATCCTCAAGGCATGGCTGTAAAACATCACAGGATTCTGGGTTTTTTTGCATTTTGGTTCTTCTTCATATGGTGTTGGAGCAGAGAGAGATGCTCAGGTATTGGGCAGTGCTTCCTACACTTCAGTGTCCTCACCTTAGTACGCCCCAGCCATTGGCTAACCCTCAACCCCGCTGCCTACACTGTCTGTTCCCTTTCAGAGTCCCCAGGCAGCTGCTCTGCAGACAGCCTGAGCCCTCTGCACCTGCACAGAGGAGCTCTCCTCACCCTCTGGCCAGCTCAGTGTGGCTGCGTGCTGCTGCAGGTACTGCTCTCCTCCATCAGCTGGGATTAGCGCTGTGGTCCTGCCTGGCAGGAGCAGGGAACTGTGCCTGTTGGCCTCTCTGTGACAGCAATGTCCTGATTGCTTCCCCACCTGATAGTTTCCCCTGAAACTGTCCACAGGTAGCTCCCCTTGAAAGATGTATTCAAGGCAAAACTCCTGTGAGTGTTTTGCTGGCTTCCTCTCACTCCAAATTCTCCTAGACTGTTCTTTAGATATGAGCTCCCAGTTTGCTAGGAGCCCTTGTCTCCATTCAGCCCAATTTGGTCTCCTTGCCCCTAAAACTCTTGTTGGTGGTGTTTTTCTTGTCTCTGCCTTTCTGAAATAAGGGATGCTGGTGGAGAGGTTTCAGGCTGATGCTCCTTTCTGGCTTTGATCTCTTATGGGGAGCAGGAGCTGACACCTCTGTCTGTCATCCTGTGCAAGGAAAGGGCTGTATGTGGACTATTTCTGATGTGAACTGGGCTAGACAGGGATGATTAAGAAGCAAGCAGGAAGTTGAAGGTGGAACAGAGTTCTGTCCTGCAGATGTGCTGAGGGAGATCCTGGAGAGAGAAGGGATGGTGTTGGAGTGGCCCTGGGTTGTGGAGGTGCCATGCTGAGCATCACAAGGGGAATGGGAAGAGCTTCCTGCAGCACCTGCTGTGCTCTCTCCAGTCTCTGCTGTACAGCAGCACAGACCCCTCCCAGAGTCTCACAGTCCCTCACCTGCTGCCCCTTTCAGCTCAAATTCTCTCCTGATCTGCCTCCCGTCTTATCTCAGTCTAGGCTGCTCCAGGAGCTGCCTCCACACTTCCCAGCCGCCAGGAGGCTCTGTGTGGGGTGAAGAAGGTGGGCAAAGTTTGAGAGCAAGCCTGGACCCCAGCCAGGCTGGGACAGACTTCTCCAGTCCTGGTTCCTCTCTTGGCTCCTGCTTCTTGGTGTTGTAGCCCTGTGGCTGCACTTTGGTACTCTCAGGTTTGTGGGAAACGGGATGAGAGGGCTGCAGCTCACATCTCTGCTGCTAATGCTTCATCTGCATCATTTGACATCCCTGATGAATGAAAAACACGTGAGCTCTGCTCTGAAGGAAAACACTTCTGTACCTGACCAGTCTAAACACTGCCCCAGTTCTGCAGACCGGGACAATGGAGCAGTGGGGCAGCAGGACAAGGTCTGATAGGACCATGCTGGTAAGGGATGTAAGTAAGGGATCACAGGGATCACAGCCCAACGGCTGCTTGGAGTGTTGGGAGCACAGCAGGTCCCCAAGTCTTTCTGCCACAAGGGGCTTTCTTCCACCATCTCCATAGCATTTTGGCCTGAGCCCCAGCTGGTCTCAGGAGCACAGGGCTGGAGTTTCTCTTCTCCCCAGGAGAGCCAGACAAGCCATTTAACCTCAGTGCCTGGGGATGGAGGGGACCCTCACCCTGTGGACCAGGGGGCTTATCTCAGATGGACTGTGAAGGAGCTGACAGGCAGGCAGATTTCCCTTGTGCTGCCTGGCATGAGAGAGAGAGTCTATCCAAAAAGGCTTTTTACTTAAAAACAAAAGGAGGTGGGGGGTGTCACTCTTGATGCAAACACAGGTGGGCTGGGAAGCACCAAGGGAAGAAGGCAAATGCCTCTGTGCAGGCACCCGTCTTCCTTCGAGGAGCAGATGGTGGCCATGATCCATGGCAGCAGCAGAGGTGGGGTGAGCCGTGGTGCTGCCTGTCCCTGGCTGCTGTCACCAAGCTGCTCGTTTCTTTTCCCTTCCCAAAGCTGGAGTAGGATGGGGGCTGTGGAGGCTTTGGCTGTGGGCCTGAGGATGGCTGACAGGAGTGTCGTCTGTCATCCACTGTCAGGCAAAGTGTGGCCACTCCTGGGTGATCCCACACTGGCTTGATTTTACAGCCATGACTGGCACTTGAGCCTGTTTGCAGAGGGCAAGGGGCACACGGGACTGTCAGCTTGCAGCTGCCTCTGACCCCGTACAGGACACCATAAATCTCCCAATTTAAGGCAGTCTGGGCTGTTCTGGAAATGGTGCTATTGAGCAGACTGTGGTGTGCATGGTAACCTGCACCTGCCTGATCCTGTGCTCACCAGGGATAAAGTGGAGGTGGTTCCTTGTGGAGAGCAGCATCTGGGAAATAAATTTCTTGAATTTTTTTATATATTAAAATAAGAATTGTCTGAATTTAGAGCATAGTGTTTCCTGTTCTGGTTTTGCCTGGTTTTCCTTAGGCAGTGTGGAGAGGTGAATAGGAGGAACCACCTCACCTGTGCTGTGGTACATCAGCTGTTCATACAGCTCAACCTGGAGTGTTTTTCCCCTGACCATATGTACTGATGAGCTGAGTGTACGAATGTGGTGTGCCCTTGGAAACCAACTGCTGCTTCTGCCAAGTACCTTCAGTGCCTGTCCTGCCTGTTCCTGTTGTACTGCTAAATGCTTCCAGCTAAATGCAAGCTTGCCCCAAGACTTCTTCCTACACATAGGAAAACCCCTCAGAAATGTCTTTTTGCACAAAAAAAAAATAAAAAAGGGAAGGAAAATGAACAAGGAGCTGAATTTTGGTGTAATTTTAGCCAGCACAAGACAGTTGCTCATCCTGTGTTGTACTTTTTTGTTCATACAGATTCAGGCACTGTTTTCTCCTTAGGGTCAGCCCAGTAATGAGGCAGTGCCAGGTTTCCCTGCCTGCAGCACCACTCAGCAGTGAAGATGCTGAGCAAGATCAGGTGAGAACCCTGGAGGATCCATCCCAGCAGTGGCAGTAGGCAGAATTTTGGGGTGACACATTGTGTGGTGGGGAGAGGTGTTGGTGCACCTATGTCTAGGGCTGTTGGGTGCCTGAGCAAGGGGGAAAGTGCACAGGCTGTGGGTCAGTGTGCATGTGAGAGAGGGAACAGCCCTGTGGCTGCAGCTGGTGTGACTGTGTGCGAGGCAGAGGGTTGCATTTTGTGGGCAGGGGTAAGCAAAGCAAAGCGTGAAAAACTCTTCTGCGGGGTGCAGAGTGTGTGAGGGGCGCAAGCGAGAAGGAGGGGACCTCATGGGAAAGGCTGCACGCATGTGCCAGCCGTGTGTGAGAGGGACTGCCCGCGTGTGCGAGGGTTGTGTGCATGGATGTGCGTGTGCAGGAGGGCTGCACAGGCGTGTGCGGGGCTGTGTGTGTGTGCGGGCGGGCCATGCGCGCCTCAGTGTGTGTGTGTGGGTGTGCTTGTGCGGCGGGGCAGCCGCCGCGCTGTCACTCAGGGGCGGCTGACAGGAGCTGCCTCTCCAGCGGCGGCAGATAGCGCTGATTGCTGATTCGAGGAAGCAAAATAGCAATTGTAATTATGGGCTCTGATAAGATAAAGGAGGGCGCGGGGAGCGCGGGGACCGGCAGCGGGGCACGGCCGGCAAATTAGCAGCTGTCACTCAGCGCCGAGCAGGCGGCGC